>JANSTS010008230.1:0-61707 GCA_026546915.1 Sylvicola fuscatus | reverse complement strand
AATTCTGGTAACGCTATCTATGGGTCAGACCGGGGACTTTTCATCCAGCCTGTTACACATGTGTGTACTAAGGTGCAGCATAATACATTTAAAAAACCGTCAAATTTAAACAAAAAAATTCATTAGAAGGAAAGTTATAGTACCCTAAATCTAATTACCTTCGTACTCCTTGACCTAGGCTAATAAGCGGCCCGTTTAACCGCACAACTCAAAGCTGTAGGGGAGACCTTGACCTAAAAACCCCACACAAAACACAATTGAGCTCATTTGCACCCTTTTGTTGATAAGTGATAACTGATAAGAAAAACCACCGCCGCAAATGACTAAAACTATGTGACGAAACGTTTTAGCTAATGCGATGTTTGAAACAACTGATATTACGCCCAATTGGCCAGTACTTATATCAGCCGATAAGGCTGAACAGCCAATTTTACTGCGCAAAACAATTCTCATAATTAAATGCACTTTAATTGAAACGCCATAATTAATCAATAACATAAACTGCACAATGAATTGATTCAAATGACGCATTCAGATTAAAAGTCGCGACTTTTTGTTCCGCTGCAGGTTATTGTTTACTTAGTTTGCGGGTTTCGCGTCAATACTTGGTCAATACTTCGCTTCTATAAATTTAAGCTCTGTCAAATCATTCTCATAAGCTGATTAGCTGTGCACGCTTAAGCCAAGTGTAGACAATAGAGAATTTGTGGTAGAGTTACAATTATCCGTAGAGATGTTTCAAGTCTACGAACTTCTTAAAAATCTCTAGCGAAAATGCAGTACCTGCGATCGTGAAGAGTCGACACCAAGCCTAATACTTAGTTGGCGTGTGTTTGTTGTTTTTTGTCTTGGCTTTTATTGTAGAAGTTTTTGTTAAATGTCGATAAGAAATTGAAATACGAGGTCGTGTTTTATGCGCTCACACGACGCTATGCAACGCCGCGGCAAGCGCGGTGCGGGTTGAACTGTTTGCACTTTTTTATGTCGCACTTCTGCACCGATGTGACTAATCAAAATCTATTAACACACGATGATGATGGCGGCAACAATAAAAACTATTATTTTGTGCAGTTCCACCGAAATGCTGTCAACAATATGAAACATCATTTTGATCGTTAATGATCTCACGGAGAATCTTTGCCATTTAGCTTACTTTATCTTACAATTGCCGTGGACACACAATCTGCAGATTCATCGCTGTGTGGCTCAGTGGTTGGGTTGTTTGCAATGTTCAATGTCCACCTTCCCAATACAAATGATTTTAATTAAATCCGATTTTTTGTGAACATTTCAACGAAAATGGAACGATTATCTTTTTGACGAATTCAAACTAGCTTCAATATTTTTCTTCGTTTCTTAATTGGTAATTTAATTTGTGTTCTGTTCTGATTTTTCTTCGAAAAGTTACATTTTCCGATCATTGTAATTATACGATTTCCGGAAATCCAGACTGTCGATATGGGAGTTACAATTATAATAAAAAAGAAGGTGAGTCACCAGTGGGAACCAAAATATTATCTTACTTAAAATTCTAGGTAATCCCTACAACTACTGGGCAATGGGTATAGGTTGTTTTTTACACATATTCAATCTCCTGAACTCATAAACTGATTACACCGATTTCAATGTAATAAAACCACCCATTTATTTGCTATTGTCCAATTAATTTCCATTAAACATATAAGATCCCATCAATTGAAATTCTTAGAATGAGCGCGTATAAAATTGGTTCGCTTGAACGGTCGCCTTGCCCGCTAAATCACCTGTGAGAGTCTTCGAGACAAAACTAAAGAATCAGCGGCAGGCGTGCGCGCTTTTCACGTTCAATTTGAACTTCTTACATTGCCTTTGATGCAATATGTGGCCAGATTTAAGATCGTTAATTATTTAGCCACAAATTCGAATTCAATCTTAAATGTGTCCATCCATTAAACAAGAAGAAAATGCCATAATTCTAAGGTCTTTAGATTGGATGCCATAGACAAGCGGATGTTCTATTATTTTCACGTAAGCGTCAATAGTCGATTATCGACTGATAAACGATCAATTAGTAGTTTGAATAGAAAGTAATTTCATCATTGCAGCACGCACACCTTAGCGGCTATTGTTGACGGCGACAAGTGTAGCCAATGCAATGGCGCGTGTATCCAATCATCTTAGAACATTGTGTCTGCTGAATACATGACAATCGCGTGCCTCTTCAGAAGCTTTTTCTTGGCAATATCTCTTCTTTTTGCGATCTTAAACGGATCCACATATTATAAGTTGAATGAGTGATTGTTATAGGTGTTAAATGGGCGCATGCTACTCACTTAATTCCATTCAAAAAAGAACCTTTTATGACTATGGGGTTTACTATATTTACATATATTTATGTATCTGTCGTTATTGTTTTATTTTCGTAAAGGGCCGACGGTTCTTTCTGGTTTAAGTATACGAATACAATCCCTGCAAATAACAATGAAAACGGACTACACTTAAATTTATTTACGATTCACATTCATTGCGAAATCGTGTTCTCATTGAAAAGTTTACGTCCCCTTAACCACTATACAAATGTTTAAAAAATAAGAAGCATAAAATGTGTTCATAAATTAAGCGGCCAAACTTTAAACTCGCAAATTCCTTAACAAAAGACTTGTACACAGTTTGTATGTTAGTTAACATAAGTCAATTCGCTACGAAATGCTGCAGGAGAACTCGCACTTGTGAATTGCTTCCACACCTTCCCTCTGCCAAGAAAAGCAACATTGTATGATTTTAACTAAGTGCGAACAATTCACGGAAGAACAACAAAAAACCAGCAGAGAGGCAAAATAATAACGACAGAAAGTTTCTCTTCATCTCGCCACCCACCTTAGATCATCCCCCCCGGCAAGAATTTCACACCACTGAGCGGCGACCAACCGCCCTCGTGTATGCAATAGTTTTTGCTTAGAAATTCATCTTTGGAGAGGAATCTATATCGGTCGTTGAAGTCGCTTCGGGGAAGTTTATTTTTTATTTTTAAGAAGGAGATGGTTTTATTATGGTAATGTACCGTTAAAAAGTGTTGGAGCGTACAAGTTTGGAGCGCGCCCAACTAACAAACGAATAAAGAAAAAAACTTTGAGTTATTGTTTTCAATTGAATAATAGGTTCATCTTTTTTATTTCTTTTCTTTTTTACTTCTACGTTACCGAGTCATTGTATACAAAACAATAGAGTGGTAAGTATATTTGGTCGTAATTTTGCGACGAAAAGTTTTGCTGATGCAGAAACACGTTTTAACACCCCCTGGAACCGTGACGAGACACATTGCCTGTGGGGATCAACACCCAAAACAAATAATCACAATTACCCGAAAGTCTCAAGGTCAAAACAACTCTTCAAAAGGGACATTTGTGCTTTAAGAAATCAAAGCAGCTTTAAAGATGCAGCCAGGCACCATACAAATCACGCTTTCCTGTGTATATTGGCACTTGGCAGCGAACTGTCGCGAAATGTGTGGACTGCAAAGATTTCTACATATGTCCACGCTGTTTTTGTGTGCATGCTCGTACATTGTTTAATCTGGCGCGGCATGTACGTTACAAATACACAAAGTATGTCTTTATTGCCTCAATTAATCTATATGATGGAGAGTACAGTGAATTTATTGCATTATTATTTGTTATGTGACTTTTTTATTGGTGCATTTTCATTCGCCTTTTTGCTTAAGTTCATATACGTATCAACTTGATGTTTTTCGTTGTATAATCCAAAGCTACGAAGAGATCAAACTGTGGATTTAGTCTATAAGTTTCTGGTTTGAGATCTCCCTGTCGCCTCCCTGTGTTGTTTCCTTTATTTTTTTTAAATATAGTGGGAGCATTAGAGAAATAATGTTGTCTATGATGACTATTCGTCAGGCCAATTACTTAAGCCTATAGTTTAGCCGCGAATGCAAACATCAACCAGAAAGTGCAGCGAGTGCAGAGACCCTAGTTACTAGTCAAATCGCGTGTAGTAAAATTGGTAACTTCCTCGGTGTCAGTAATAGGCTGATTGAGAGATAACAAATCAGTTATGGTTCATTTTGCCCTTCTACCTACACATGATTTGCATACATTTTACAGTTCAGTTGAGGCTGAATGTATATGTAGAAAACTCCACATATCTTTTACACCCTTTCTTACATAAATGCAACGTCCCCTTGTGTGCTCCTTCAGAGCAACCGTCATAAAACACTGAAACCCCTCACTAAGTAGGAAATGATATGCGTTTACAACTAAGACATTGCATCCACTAGACGCGGCATTGCTCTCGTCGAGTAATATCCGCGCGCAATCTTTTCCAAATCTAAAGAATCAATACGATTAAAGGCACATAATGTGCGTGAGTGCGGCTCGCTGCATCCAAACGACAGTTTCCATTGGAAATGATTTGAAAAATTCACTTAAAAGCACCCCGCACCCCCCTCCCCCCATCACCGTTTTTCAGGTCAGTGACCTGATTACAGGCGGGATCGCATATGCACCCTTGTAATTACGTAACTTATGCATATACGCAGACAAACTCAGTCGACATACAGAACCACAGTTGAAAGAATGAAATGTCACTGCAGGAATTCAATGAGTTCATGCAGAAATTAAAATGCGACTGCAGAGTGCAGTTCAAGATGATTGTGAGATGATTGCTTCTCCCGTTCTCTCAACGGTTTTGTGTTTCTTTATTTGACGTTGGCATTGTTTCAATTATTAGTATTTCTCGGCGGTTCTGTGAATTGTGCCAGCGCCAGGTAATGACTTTAGCTCAATTCTCCTGAATTTTACATTTCTATGTAATTCAGTAATGGATTTGATGTTGAGGCAGGTCGTGAATGTGGAAATTTTGTTCGTATTTCAGTTGGCCTTGACACCAGATATTCGGAACGATTTGGCAATGATAAGACGGTATTGGTATGCAATTTTATTCTTGTAATTTGAATGATTTCTTGAATTTGTCCCCATCGAACAGAAAAATCCTAGTGAGTGGAGCAAGGACTCCAAGAAATCGCCGCCTGCTCTCTGCATGTAACATCTAACCAGATCAATAGGGAGATTCTGGAAAGAGTTCGTTAAAGATTACATTTAGCCCTCGCTGTTGCATTACAATAGGCAAGACAACGTCTCCTCTTGAATACTGTTTTTTATACCATTCCAAACCGTTTTCTTTTTGTGCTACGCGCTTTTCATCGCATCAGATGCATTTGCGACTTCGCCACGTCTTGTCATCCCCACAAAACGGGAGAATAGGTCAGTAACTATAATTGTGTGACATACAAGACATCTTTTCGTTCCTTATGCTCAGCTCTAACGGAAAAGCATGAAGGGAGGATGAAATATGCAATTTATTATGTGTAACGCTGCATATGTATGTTTTTGATTCTTCTTCTTCCGCTTCGGTAATGACGGTGACAGTGTGACATGCAGTCGGAGTTACTTTTCACATATTCCACCAACATGCGAGTATACTAACTATTCGGAGTTATGAAAATTGGAAGGGGGTGCATGTTTGCATTTTGCTATAAAAGTTCAATGTCCGACTAAAGTCATTTGTTCTTCTGGCGCACTTGCGTGTGTGTATTTTCTTGATTCAAAAGACATTGGCACCCCATCGACAGCTTCTCCTGTGCTGCTGCTGTTGTAGATTTTCACCGACAGCGTTACATTTTCTAGTTGACTCACGCGTCAAGGCCCTTTGTCGACAAGAAGAAAAATGTTTTGTAAAAGTTTTTACCGATGGGGTGCATCGCATGAGGCTCGGGGTGTTTGCACATATTAATACGCAGATAAGTGGATCTGAATGTTTTATGACTGCTGCTTTTTTATGCAACAGAAATGTAATCAAATCATTTTCAGAAAACGTCTTATCTCGACCAGTTGACGTCGTCTTGTCGTAGTACTAACAGACAACCGCCATCCTGCGCCAAATGCAAACCACCTGACCCAAATATTGTTTCTGCATCATTTTTTCACATAAAGGTGCTCAAGGTTCGTTTTGAATTATTCCGTGCATAGGAGTAGAAGATAAAGGACCACTTTAGATGAGTACTATAAACAACCCCAACATAATTGCCTTCTGCAGAGTCTCAACAGGCACACATTTGTTTGGCAACAGCTGACACCGCCTTCAATATAACGTGTGGTGGGTTGATATTAGTTATATGAGAAAAAAACATTGCGTTAAGTAATAACCAGCAATTAGCAGCCCTCAGGTAATCAGGTCACGAACCCTGTACACTCGAAATGGCTGCATAAGTTCCCCCCGCTGAAGTGCAGCACTGATTTTGATGTTTTTGCTCAATTCTTGAGAAAGGAAATGCATCCTAGTTTTTGAGAATAAAATACTTTAATTTGGTTACATTGAAATTGGGCCAATTGAAAGTGAAATGTTAATTCAAGACAATATTTTTATCATAAGTATTAAACACAGTTTGGTTTGGTGTAAAAAGTCTTCATAACTTCTATGCTCTCAGGTAGAGGAAGAGAACTGTATACGATAGCTCGCGCTGCACGCGGTTAGGATACGCAGCAATTGGGAAGACTAAAAACCGAAAACGTATAATAAAATCAAAACAAGCCAACAAGTTGCAGAAGGTTATTACCCTAAAGATTTTTAACTCCTCACTGGTTCTGTTTTGTCGTCGCGTCGCGTTGGTGTGGTTGTTGTGCTGCAGCTGTGTCGTGCATCCAAAACAACCACCGCTGAAAAGTTCCAACTACCAACAGAGTAGCTTCATCTTCATGTGAGCAGTCGACGAGACGACTTCGACGATATAAAAATTAAACGTATGTATAAAGTCGTCTATACCATCGTCATCAGCTCATTATCTTAATACTGCGTAGTGAGACATTATGGGAGGCTGGAACGTGGCTGTACTTCCATACAATAAACAAAGCTAGTTCATCAGTTTGGTATGATATGGAATTAATAAGTTTTAGGTTTACTTCATGCAGCTTCCGTTTTATCATGCATATGCTAACGCTAATGTCTTTGGTCAACTTCGCTCATATAGCTGATACTCAAGAAATGTTTCTACCCCGTCGATTTAGGGATTTTTAGGTTCAAAGATGGATTGATCTCATTGAAGTCTCAAAGAAAACATTTGAAATTAAAGTGTTTCGTCAATTACTGATTTCTGTTTGTGTAAATTAAAGTAAGTAAATGACTTGAGCTTTGTTTAAACAAAAAAAAATGTTTTATTTAAAATTTAATGTAGCCTAATAATGAGCCCAAGTTAACGACATAAGAGGCAACAAAAACTGATTGAAATCGGCAGTTATAATTATAATTTTATACTGCAGCTGAGAGCGAACACGATGGACGAACTCGTCGTCGATAACAAAAAAAATATATATATATAAAAAAACAAGTCAATAGACTTAAATGTGTGTACAGTCAGGCACATATGAGTGGCCAGTCTCAAGCCCGGTTTCACGTTCTGGTATAGAGTGTCGTAAACGAACATGGCAGCAAAACGTACTAAATTCAATTTCATGATGACATCCTCGGGACTTCTCTTTTGAACTCACATTCTATACAAGCCCCACATGTATACAAAACTGAGCCCAGTATATACACAATAGCATATAAGTAATATACATTAGATAGTGGATACGTTTGGCCTTGATTGACCCTTTCCCTTCCTGCAACTGCGCCTATGCAACACACTATGACGATGACGACGACGACGACGACGCGACGACGACGCGACGCGACGCGCTTTACGCTGCACATTTGAAATGCATTTATATAACGCCTATATCGCATGATATCATTATTATAATTATGCCTCTATGATCGTTTATCTTATATTATGATTCCATATAGGAATGCCTCCTGCCCGACTCTTCTGTCCTGTTTTCTGGGCTGTGTAAATAGTAAATGCATCCAATTGAAGCGTGCCTTGAAACGCTTACAGTCGACCAGGCTTTGTGTACGTACTCGTATTATTAATATGTAAAAACACCGATGCATATGCAACGAACTGTCGAGTGATATACGCTATTTCGATGAGCATATATGCATTCACTTACTTGTAGGTACGACTTTTCGAGTTACGGCTATGTTGTTGGACGGACGTAAACAACATAATAAATGTTTAATGTGATTGTGGTGCCCACGTACTTTGCCAAATTAGAGCATTGATTTATGATCTTGTCAAACTTATCGTGGCTGGCTGAGTATGGGACGATCGTAGGGGATCTCTCATCAAACACTTTAAGAGGATATAGTTAACGATTCTAACGAGAGCCAAACTCGTAAAATCCTTATTTAAACCAACTTAATATTCTATGCTTTCAGGCCGGAGCAATAGTTCATACACTTAACTCTCCTATATAGTTGGCAGTTAAAGCAAACAGAATCCAATTATAAATTTACATAAAAAATAAAGATTTGCGCAGAGTGCATCTTCCCCTAAAGCTGCAAAAATGCGTTTTTGACCTCAGGGGAAGTTTTTTGACCTTGCTAAAATTGCGGCGCAATAAATGAGAGTTGATCTTCTAAAAATTGAAATTGTCTTTTGAATCGTGTTCACACGACTTTCCCTGCCGATAGTTGTTGTTGTTGTTTTGTTTTGGACAGAACTTTACGAAAATCACGATCAAGAAACTGTACCTAGATATTCGAATAAAAAGCTACCGACACCAAAGTGCAAGATGAGGCAGCGCATAGAAGAAGTGGCGGGATCTACACTTGTTTGAACTTGAGCGCAGGTGCAGATGCTTCATTCACTCTGCGCCACAAGTATACGAAAATCAGATGAATAAAACAAACAAACAAATTGAAAAAGAGTTGGGCATAAGATGCAAAAAAATAACAAAGAAACTAACAACATATACATATATATGAGAAAGAAACGGCAGGGAGAGCCGCACGCTACTTTACAACAGACCGAATGCAAGGTGAAATGGAAAATAATTAAAAATTAGTAATTGGACGAGTTTTGGGTATTGGTTGATTGAGAGAGTGATTTGTGATTGTCATCAGAATTCCAAGCAATTTGGATTAGAGAACTCAGTACACCACATATTCACATGTGCCGCTAGTACATCGGTTTTTGAACAATATTCCGTTGGTCGCGTACGCAGTAAAACGACGACAGTGTTATGGCAGACAAGATGAAGGTTCCAGCTGGGAATCGGGAGGATCAATCGGGGAGAGTGAGAGGCGGAAAGCAATTGCGATGGTCGCGACTCCACTGGCAGCGACCATTGCAAGTTGCAACGTAAACATACTCAACAGTGTACTTTAGGTGAACATATAACATATAACATATAAATGTATGCGCTTCAATCGCAATGACACAACTTCAATTGAGCTCTCTGCGCCTCTGCACTCTTGTGCGACGTACCCAAGAAATTAATGTGGCAGAGACGACGGAACCCAAGACCGTTGTTTATATACGCGGTCTAACTTAACTATGATTTAACTGAAATGCACGTGTCCGCGGTCGCTGTGCTGCTACATACTCACGTATTATATTTATTTTGGTATCCATCTAGTGGCTTTTTGTTTATTTACAAAACAGCGAAACTGACGGTTTGCGGGGAATATATGCTCATAATTGCAAGTGTTCGCGAACATGTGCTGCTGCACTCTGAAGACTGCAATGAACAACAAATTGACTGGTCGTTTGGTGCGCAAATCTATTTCAGCATACGTGCCGGGGGCTCCTTGTAGTGAACGTTTGGGGTGTCAAGACGACGTAGAAAACATAAAATATGTTACAGTTGCCAGATTTTTGCTGAACCATCAAACTCGTGCAGGTTTCTTATAATGTTTCCGGAATTTCCCAAATTTCCCCGTATACCAATAACGATGCATTAACGATGTACAGTTGAGTCTCTTTTCCCAGTTTCAGCGCGATAGGATGACATTTTTTAAACTTCTTATAATTCTTCTTTTTAACAAAAAAAAAATGTCAGGACGAAAATCCAGTTTTGTTGTTTTAAAATCAAGTTTAAGTTACAACCGATTGTGATTAAAAAAAATTGATTAGCAATTAAAGGTCCTGAACACTAATGTGGACTTATGCGAACTGGTGTAACTACTCAACTACTACCAGTTCCTTATGCTACAATCATAATATTAGGGGAGGACGAGCGCACTCCAAATATACAAAATCATAATTTAATAGAAAGGGAGAAATCAATTTTAATCATTTTGCCCTTATTACATGTTTACAGTGCATATGCACAGCTCTCGCGTATAGGCATTGTGTGGCAATTATGCTATGTAGTGTACACGTGTTATTTCATATTATTTATGTTTTACAGTTCTACAGATGTGATTATGTTTGTATATGTATTCTTTAACGTGTGATATGTTCTTAAATTCATATAAAAGTGTAGCTTCTGTGTCCAAAGCTGTACATAATAGTTTATAGTACACACGAAGCGCGATAGGCCTTAACTCTTGAGTCTTAACTGGTGCGTTTTATTATTTATGTTGTCTTTTCGTTTTCAGTTTTATGCTGCGGCGGACAGTGAGGTTCACGCTTGAATTGGCAGTATACACTCGATTGACACTGGACAGTTAGTATACATTAATATGTTGTGGCTGAGTTCGTATGTCTCGTCGGTGTATCCTCAAATGCTCTGTTCGATCTCAATCACGATTGTGTCTAAAATAATAAAACAGAGGTTTTTGCAAAAAATAATATGACTTCCCTTTAATATTTTATTGAAAATAAATCATTTATACTTAGCAACTGAAAATGAGGAAAACATGCATTTTAAACGTAGATTAAGACAAAAAATCTTCCTTAAAATTCATTGGTTAAGTTACATCCAGCATAAAAGACTTCCAAATCCAATTACACAATCTTTGGCCAGTAATATCATTCTTAATTTGCGATTAATTTGATGAACTTTATGAAAATTAATTTGATACAAAAGACAATTCATTGTGGTGATAAATTACTATAGCTGGCAATAAACGATTTCTTAGGCTTATTCGAATTTCTATATAGTAGCAGCACCTTTACAGTTAACTAGCTTAAATGTTCCATGTGACTAATGCAAATAGTTATGTTTTGAACGTAAATGTCACTCACAAATCTTAAAGATTTAATGGTTACAATTTCTAATATGCAGATTTAAGTATTGACGCGTGAAAATAATATTATTTTCACGCGTTGTAACCATTAAATCTTAAAGATTTGTGAGTCATCTATTTACGATTTGCAATTTCATTAAATGCTCGTCGTAGGCTCATTATTATGTATTTCGTATAACTGTGAAATATGATTTCTTTCAAATTAGAATATATGACTACAGTTATTAAAAACCATTATTTTGATACAATCAAATTAATTAATTTTGATTTGATAAATAATTGGATTGCAAATGTCAACCTATGTAATAAATTGAGGATGTAACGACCGTTCAAGATGGATAATGAGAAATCAGATGTGACAATATGTGAGTAAATCTTAATTGGAAATATTGCCAATTACATGGACATTATTTTAGCATTATTGATTTTTTTAAAAATAGATATATTATTTGTGCCGTGAAAATATCACACCTTTTGTTCTATGACACTAAAGGTTTTGTTGCTGGCAAGAGCGAAACCGTTTCATGACTTCCTTGATGTCGGGGCGGCCAATACAACGGGAGCAAAGACGGCACGATTTCTTATGATTCGCGATGGATTTTTGTAAACCAGTTTCTCGTTTGAAACGCAGCAGATAAAAGAACAAAAAATTTGTTTATTATAATTTTATTGCCACAATCTTAAAAGATCTACAACCATCTTCCACTTAAGGGAGAAAAGAATATCACCGAGATTTATACGGGTTTTTTCTTATTGAAGAATAATTACAAACAATTTATGTTTCTAATGGGCTGAATTTAAACACTGAAAGTACAGGTAATTTAAATTGAATTGTTCATTGGGTTGCAGGTAAAATTTTGAACCTTTCTAAATTTCACTTGAACGCATAATGTGGACGCCTCACAGTCATAAACCATACAAAAGTGCAGAGTTCAGATTTCAGAACATAGAACTTAGAAGTGCGCGGAGTTGCAGCCAGCAGAGTGCAGCTAATATCCAAAAATAAAAACATCGAATTTCCAAACAAAATACACACTTAGGACTCGCTAATCCAATGCAGCTACACAATCGCAGAAACGATCATACAAGTAGGTGTCCGATGTATGTAAATACATAGCAAATATCATTATATGACATAAGTGTATTCTCGTAAATCTACATGTTGTGCAACAGCCTTTTGAAATAGGGTTGCCCACAACCGACGAGGGGTTGTACATAAGGATCTTTACATAGATTGCGGCTTCCCAGTTTCCACTTCCCTATTCGAATTCAATACGAATTGAGATTTAAGGCATCGCCGCGTCGACCTGCACTGCGGTGTGTGAGTGCACATACGTTCGAGGCCAGCCAATCGTGGCGAGGCGTACGCGTGTGTGTGTGCAAATGCAACGTGCAAATGCAGGCGCAGCGCACGATAGTGTGCGACCAGTGAATGCGCGCGCTTCCAGTCTCCAAGTTCCAGTTCTGTGCATTTACACGCCGCTGCACGCACACTTGTGGCGGCTCTGTCAATGTGTTGGTCGACGTTGACGCTGGACTCGACGTCGCGTCGCAGCAACAGTAAGCGCGCCAGTGATGCATATGCACTGTGCACTTATGTCATATGTGCAGAGTGCAGGCGCGCGTCGCCCTACAATTCGCTAAGGGTGTGTGCCGTACATGTGCGTTGTGTGTGTGTGTGTGTGTCAGAACTCACCACAGTGCGCGTTTTCTATATAGTAAATAGAAGTTGGAACTTTACGCGCCAGCAAACGGGGATGTCGGGATTTGGGAAAATTGTTGATATTGCCAAACGATTCAGCTCAAGCAAAACGATACATTCGTGATTCAGTTCTCGACAGAGCGCAGAGCGAGTTAGACGTGTTTCTTTCATGTAGTCGATTGAGTTTACTTTAACCCGTGTGCATAACCATAGTTTCTGTGTTTCATCATAATAATAAAACCACATAATTTTGTGTTTCGCCTAAGTGTTTACAAAATAATATTTTACTTGTGTTCATTTCGTGTTAATTACATTTCAAATCACGAATTAATTGGAAAACAAATTTATTTCACTTAAAGCAGCACGATTAGATTCTTTTAAAAAAGTCGCGAATCGTCAAAGATTTTTTTATATATATTTGCCAAATTGCTAATACGGTAAAGAATAACTCTTGTTTTAGAAGTTTGTGATAATCATAGTGAAACATCAAAGTGAGAAAAAAACATAAACATAAACAATACTAATATAGTGAAATTATCTCGAAAAACAAAAAAACAGTTTAAAGCACGTCTTAGCGTCTTAGCGACTCTCAAAATAAAAAAATAACAATAATCCGTACTTAGATCAGACAGAGAATTCTAACGTCAGATTAATTCTAACAAAGACTTAAGAAAATAATCCACTCGAACTGTATAGACTGAATAATTTAAAACATCAGGTAAAACAAAATTGTTTTGTCGTGGGCATTCAGTGCAATTTTTCTTATCAATTAACAAACAAATAAACAATAATACAAATATTTAAATTAAACAAAGCCAAACTGTGACAAAAGTAAATAAACAAATCGAAGTGTTGAGTGTTTATGTGAAAAGTTGAAAACAAAAAAATCCGCAGTAAAAAGAAGCGCGAAAATGCTGATACATATTCCCGCCCAACTCATTACTAACATTCTAGCCACGGTAGTCCTAATTATTACTTTCAATTCATAAATTGTTTCCGCTTAAAATCATAATCTATCAGATTGAATGTACTCAAGTGCTAAAAGCATGAAACTTAATTCACTCAATTCAAAATCTCACTAAAGACGAAAAAACCTACAAAAGTTCGAAAGCGACTAGAAGCTAAACGCGACGCACAAATCATCAAGTGACTTTCAGCGCGGGATTCGAACGTAACTGGAAAAGAAGAAGAAGCAGCAAAAATGGCGGTTCCATTCTTTATTCCAGACAACAATGGCCCACAGGGCAGTGCAGCAACAGGAGCTGCATCCAGCGCCGGCAACAGCTCGGCCCAGCATCGCCTGGTGGCCGATCACCATGATTTGGGCGCACCCGATGCCAACGGTCGCTACTCCAATCCCACCGGACATCATTTTGCACCAGCAACCGCATCACCGGCACTCAACGTGCCGCACCAGAATTTCGTGCAGGCCGCAGCTTCGGCAGCCGCCGCCATTCACCATGCCAATCACGTGCCAACGGCTAACAGCCAGATCAATCACAGCCATTTCCACTATTACCGCGGCGGACCATCCGACCAGCCGCCACAACAACCAGCACAACAGATGCCGCATCCAAATCCACAACAGCCGCCACAGCAACCAGCTCAAATGCCCCCACAAGAGCCGCAACTCCATCAAATGTACCCACCGCTGCTGCATCCGATGGGTCACCCACTGCCACAATTCGGCCTCAGCCCACTTGGTGGTGATCATCTTGTGCGCGCTATCTGTGATGCTCTTTACCGCATGACTGCAATGGGTGAGTCTCATTTTTTATTTGCTTTTTTTTTGTTGTAAATATATCTTTTAATCAAAACTAATGTTAAGTGGCAGGATATTAAGTGTTAGTGGAGTTGTTTGATGTAAATTGCTGTGTAGGGGAACACGAATAGTTCCGGTAGTTCCATTCAGCTCAATTCAGTCAACCTGGGAGTCCGAATTCGCGCGTTTAGATGCAATGATAGCACTGAGAGTTAAATAGTCATTGTAACCAATTTAAATCGCCCAGACAATGAACTAGTTAGTTAATTGTTTTTTAAATAGTTACGAGGTGGCAGGTTATTGTCACTTATTTGAACTCATTATCGTTAATGGATGTTCGATGCTTCTTCAATTGCGTCTCAGTTAATGCGGCTATTAATTTCTGGCCGCTTCTTTGACTCAATTTCACAATATTTGAAAACAAAACAAAAAAATCTCAATAAAGTTTATTGACCGCGATGTCTCATCCGAAAATCAGTCACGACTCACGAAGTGCTGCAGACAAATTCGCAACATCGCGTCATTGTCGACGTGCAGTATACCTAATTGCAATTTAAATAACTCTTTTTCTGTTAAACCTACAAATTAAAGGCAACTCAACTCATTTAGTTGATTGACATTTATTTAACTAGACGGCCTGCCAAATTTGGTAGCAAGTATTTCAACACTAAAATCTTGATCTATTCTTTATATTCCGGTGTAACAATTAAATGCTAACGAGACTATAGCTTAACAAAAAATGCCATTTGCCCATTTATGGCGGTTGTTAGTTCCGCGTAAACTCACATCTTAGGAATGTGAGTCTTGATAAGAGTGTGAATAAATCTGCAAACTGCCACTACTCATATCTATACTGATACTTTGTTTAAACTGTTGCGTGCTTAAGCAGCTAATTAGCTGCGTTTTCCACCCGTTAATTAAAACTAAATGCAGGAAGGATTCTTTTAGAATTAGAATATTTACTAATTACCAGCAGAAATGCTTCCATTTCAAATTGATAAATAAATGGCATGGACTAAGTCATTGTCTGACGATCACACAGTTCAGTTACACCTGAGTTGAATGTGTCGATTTTCGTGTGACTCATTTATACTCATATGTACGACTTGTACATAAGCTCGCTAAGTCACCAGACTTTGCATTATTTACACACTAGAGAAAGAGATTTAAGAAATAAAAAAAAAAATAGATTTGATATATGTATTATTGGCGAAACACGGCACATTGAGAAGAGAAGAAAAAACACGTTGAATGCCAAAGCCAAAGAAATTTCATGGGCAACATTGTCTTTTGTACAACTTTACTAAAAGTGTGTAAAATTGGTAAATATTTATGTTCGAAACTCATATAGGCGAATATGGAGAGCTGGCAAGTTGCATGCAATTCGTGAATCATTACACTGCACTCGTTTCCCTCAAATTCTATAAATATGACCATTTATTGCGTCAACGTTAACGAAAGTAGCTGCACACAAAGTGCATGGCCGCTGTGTGCAGAGAAAGTGACTTATAGCCGGCCACATATTGAATTAAGGTAATAAGATACTTGCTTAATAGTAATTAGTAGGGAGGAACGACGAAAAAGGAGATCCGCATGAACACTAATAAGTATCGTTAAGTATGTAACGTAAAGAGATGAAAAGGCACGTAGCAGCAATACGTTTCTAATGACATGTGACCTAATACATGCATTTACTTATTATTAAATTTAGTTCAAGACGTTGCGACACACTGAATTATCGTTTTGGGCGTCATTAAGACGTTTTTCAATTAGCATCCATACCGGGGCTCTTATCGACAATCTTTGGCACTAAATGTGATTACTTTTACTCTTAAAACACTGAATATGCTGAGTATGCTCGTTGTGGTTTTGCGGTTCGCGCCAACATATTGCATCATCCACATTTATGTTATTTTAGAGTAAATTTTTTTACTATCATACTAGATTTAAAAAAGCTAATTGCCTAATTTGAAAGACTTAGCATTTTTAACAAAACACATAAAAAGTATTGAGTGCTTATCAATAAATATGTGTAATTGAGGCGAACAAAGGCCGATAAATCGCTTTTACAACACGCGTAATTCAAGAAAATAGCTAAATAAATAAAATATATTATATATAGCGAATATTGCCATCTAATGCACAAATAATTATCAACGTAATTTATTGCCAAGCTGTGATTAAAAACAGATTTTCTTTATTGTTGTTGAAGTTTCTGTATGAAAAATGCATTCAAGTTTGCATATTTTATTATTCATATATGTATTTCAGTTCGCGTCGCATCAGACCCAGACCGATTTAATTGCTGAAGCAAGATTTCTTTGGTGGCAACAATTTTGATGCAGTTCTACGTATTTATTCAAGAAACACTCCAATCTTACGCACAAAACCCTCATAAAATTCGTATTATCAACAAACATATTCGTTCCTGAACATGTTACAGCATGTTTTCGTGCACAAGCATAAGTCACAACTCACCACGAATAAGATACCTCTCGATATGGGGCAATACTCAGACACTTTCGTGTCATGGCGTTTGCTTGTTTATGAAAAGGGAAGACCTCCACAGAAAGAGGATTCACCCATAACAAAGGGCCAAAAAAAAAAAACAGGCAAATAGTCCTTTATGACAGGAAGCTGTAATGCGCCCAACATAAATCAAGCGAATGATATGCAATCGTCAAAATTGCAGGCACGTACGCGATAATACCCATATGCATTCGCCGTCTGCAGAGGAGCCGCACCATTCCAGCAGGTAGCTGCTGGTTATCGAATTTCGGACAGGTTGCAACAGGTTCGACGGAAATTGATTGAGTTTCGCTTCTATTGTGATTCATCCTACATATACAGCGCGTCTGCACATAAATCATAATACATAAATTATGTTTGCTATGCCTTTTAAATGTTTCTATTGTTTACAATCTAATACGTAGCTGTGTGAGCCTTTAGTCATAAGTATACCCGTACGAGCGTTTTCTGCAAGTGGTTGTTGGCAATTTCCAGTATGAAAGACTTTTGCAATGGAACTGGTTGTCAGCTGTTTGGGTTTTGTCTTATGCTATGTTGAGACGCCAAGAAAGCATATAGTTTGTGTACATATGTACATTTATTAGAATATAAGTAATTAATTCACAAGCAGATACCTAAAACAATATCGCGAAATGGCGCGTATTTGCTTCATCCATCTCTTTATGTTGGATCGGTGGGACAGTAAAAGCGTGTGCAGACGAGTACATAATGTACAGGCCAGCCGCCAGAGTCAGCCGCGGCTCATGGGCGGCAGTAATAATCGCAGATATTGCCATTGTGCACTAGGCGCGATGTTTGATTTACACGCGTCCGTCTTCGCGGCTACCACCAGGGCTATAACGAAGCGCTGCACAAACGGGTACTGGTAGATCCATCGTCCATTCGCCTCTAATCCTTACATAATTGTGGTTTTATTCGCGCATATACGCGAGTACATGGCTGTCCGCATGCAGGCACAATAAAGAGCTGCACTTTTCAGACGATGCAGTCGTTTGTACGCTTTACACTTATCTCCGCTTTGTCGCTGGACGCTGCTTACTATTGTATGTTTGTTTAACAAGTCAGAGCCCAGTAGTAGCGTGCAGCGAGGCGCGTGTAGCGACTAGCGAGTAGCTGCGGCTAACAAACGCGTGCAATGCCAATGCAGCAACAACAACAACAACAACAACAGAGAAAAAAAAAACGAATTTGAATGCAGGAGGAGTAAATGCAACTCTTATTTACTATACAATAACGCGATTTGCTACTTCTTGGCTGTCGCCTTCATTTAACGCGGAATCTTATTGCATTTTTAATTGTCAATTGATTTATTAAAATTCGTTTTATGTTGGCACACACACACACACACACTCACACATATGTGAGCTAAGCTGATTGTTTATTATGTGGCGTGGCCTTGAATAGACATGTCAAATCCAAGTAAGAACTGTATATAATGAAAGCTTCTACTCCTTATCGGTGTGTTTGTGTGGCTGTGTTTATGCTTTTTGCAAACAAAGCATTTGAATTTGCTTGGTGCTGGCTCGCGCATAATATGCTCAATGCTCATGCTGCCCGTGGCCTGTGTCTCGACTCTCAACTTGAGACTTCAGTTGAGGCTGCCCAATCAATGATTGGCACTGTTGTTCGCTGGTTCTTTGCAGTTTGCACACCCGTTGCAAGCTGCTGCTGCTGAAGCTTTAAGCAGCACAGTTCAATCAATTAATTTATTGTTTGTTGTTTTTGTTTGTCTGTCCTCGCTCCTCGCAGCGCCCACCTCCGCCCCCCCCCATTTTTACCCCCCTGCAAGTTCGCCACATAAGCTTGTTAAACGTTTTGAGGCGCATATTCGTTTGTTATTACATATGTTGACCTACAATCGGTGTTGTGCTGCGTTTTTTGTATAGTTTTATTGACTTTTTTTATGTTGCTGCCTCCAGACTCCAGACTCGGCTGTTGAAGGTGTGGACGCAGTTACAATATACAAAAAAATTTGCCAGATTTTCAGCCATTATTATTATTATTATTGCAACTAGTAACTGGCCTGTTTGTCATTTTTTTTTTTCTATTCACCAAATATAAACAAAAAAGCTTTTGCTCCGCGCAACTGAAAATACATTTTATTGCGCATTACTTTATCGTCCAGAGTCGAGACAAAGGTTGCACTCAGCCGAGATAAATGAAATATACTTGCGGTTTCATTTGAATTCTATGATTACGGCTTATCGGCTTCAATGTTGTGTAAGCATAAAAAATGAAAATACTCAGTATGCGACACAAGTGATCTAAACGTAAATCTTCATATGTATAGTTGACAATTAAATTCGTTATACTTACCATTTTACATCATAAAAGCTGATTGCTTAAGATGCGTTTGAACAGTTTAAAGTACGAAAAGCTCTTGTCGTGTTCGTCAGTGTACATAAGTGTGTGGCAAAACTGCAATTAATTGCGGCTAATTAATGGCGCATGCAGTAAATTGGGCAGCCACATGCGATGCAGCAACCGCCACTGTGTATACAGCACACACGCCTCTCACTGATACAAGTTGACCGTAATGATGCAATTAAATTGTAATAAATGATTTAATACTAATAAAGTATATAGCTTTAATTACTAGCGATTAGTTTTGTAAAGAAATTGCAATAAGAAGTTGTTTGGAAGGATTCGTGGGCTTCCCGTAGAAGCAGTAAATGTGAGCACATGTGGACGATCGCCGCGCCAAACAGCTGTGTGGGAGGCCACTACTAAAAATATTCTCATATGAAACGTGCCGCCAATCCGTTCAAGTGAAACCAAAACACAAATCAAACAATAATAAAATGTGACCAGCATCTGATGCGACTGCAGCTATTGTTGATTTGTGAAATGCACCGAGCATAAAGGCAACTATTATTAGTTTTTTTAGAAGACGAGGGGAACGCGTAATTACAAATACTATACGACGATTTCAGTATATGTACATACAAGACTTGAGTCTTAACACGCGTTGCAAAATTTTATCGCAGTCTCGTGTGCCGACGGCAGTAATCACAATACAGTATACATATGTAAAGTAGCCCGCGCAAAACATCCACCGATGCATCAAAGTCGAACACGTATAATGTAATGCAGTCATTTATGTGCAATTAATATGCACAAGTTGCGCGAGAATCATTCAGTGTCAGCGCGACCGCGGTGGCAGCCAGCAAAACTGAGCGAATCTTCTCGATGAAAAAGAAAGTGACGACTCTTTCTTACAGTCGGCAATCTGAAATCTTGTACAATTGAAATTATGTAACTGCTCAACATATTTTCTTATGAATTGAACAACTTCTTTATGTTTTACTTATTACTTTTTCAGGATCACCCACCATCTACATGCCGCAAAGTCCATCATGTTGTCCGATGGCGCAGAACGAAATGTTCTTTCCTCATTCGGTGCCAGTGCCAAACCAGCCCAGGCCACGGGCATCGCACGGCTTCGACCGATCAATGAGGATGCACCATTTGCACTCACCGGGACGTCGGTAAGTTTTCGATTAATCACTTTTGCAAAATAATCCACCAAAATCGTACCTGTTGGTAAAGAAAAACATTCTAAACTGTAATCTTTTCTTTATATTTTTTTCTATAGAACTCGTCACAATTCCGCCGGAGACGATGAATACGACTTCATGAGTGTCCATGACACTTCTTCAAGTGACAGTGATTTCCATCGCGGTCATAATGCAGCTCGTGAACGCTTAGATGAGTTCCAAGGTCGCTTGCCAGCTAAAAAGAAGAAGACAAAGAAGCAGAACCGTGTTGTTCGGGTATGTCGTTGAATCATTACTTAATACAATAAATAACAAACGTTATCGTCCCTCAATCTTTTATGAATGAATGTTTTAAAAGTTGACACACATCGACGACAAATATTCTTATTATTAAGTTGAAATTTATCAACATTATCTACTCTCTCCCCTCTACAACATCCTTTAAGGTATTAGTCATTTAGAAAGTGGTGGCTCCCTTCCTTATTCGATTGTACTGCAATAACCTATATAAGTTTATCGGAAAAGCATTTGTCATAATTTCTTGTTCCATTATTGCCGCAAGAACAGTCAACGACCCTCGACCTGAAATCGAATTCTTAACAACATCTACCAAGTTTTATTTATGGACTATGTTTTATGATAAAAATGAAGTAGGACCCCTATAATATGTGATTTCCCACTGTGATCTATGTATCTATGCTACTTTTTCTTCAAAAATTCAGTTCTTAAATTATTAATTTAGCATAATTAATTTTGCGATCATCGCCTTTAATTCAAGTTACATTCTTCTTGTAATATATTTGATTATGTAGGGCAATCTATATTACATGGCCGTAAATAAAATCAGTCAGCCCTTCTCTCCTGTTTGTGCCACATATTCACAACAACAAAAACATCATCAATAAGAATATATATAGGAACGGAAATTCAATGCGGACACATTACATCCCTTAGCGGTCATAATGGGCCATAAAAATGACCTAGAGATGCCTCATAATAATACACTTGTTTTTCGTTGTTCCTTTTGATTGCATTGTATACCTACCCTCGCACTATATCATCCCCGTCCAGTCCCTTGCACCTACAAACGGCGAGTAAGAAACATAAAGCACGTATCAGTTTTCGTGAGGCCAAATATAAGGGTGCAAGGGCCTTAGGCCATAAACAATCAAACGTAGCGTTCACAAGATATTTGATTATAGTTTATTTGCTTTGTGAATACGATAGTCGAGATCAACTTAATTTCGCATTTGTTGCCATACATAGCGACGTAACAGCTTTTCTGTTATTTATTGGCGAAAAAAAAAATTGATTCTAAACCAATTGCTCTGTATACTAATGTACTAATGTTTTGTTTGTATTCTTATTTATTGCAGGAAACCTCCTTGAAGTGGCCAACAATTGTGACAGCCGCCGTAATCTTCTTCGGCTGTGGTTATCTTGCCATACGATAAGCGAATGCGATATCTTACTACTACGGTATTATCCTTAAACGGCGAACAAAGCAATTAACTACCCCTACTACAATTACTACAACTACTATCACCTATCAGCAGCATTCCCGTGCAACCTGTGTACAGCACAGCTCAAGGTTACAAAATATTTACCATTTATATATCTACTACTTAGTTAACAAAAAAACAAAACAAAAAAAACAAATAAATAAATAAAAACATAAATAGACAACGCATTTACCACATAAACATAAACGTGCATTTGCACGAGTCAAATTAAAATCATTTCACAAAATAATCGGACGTCGATGTCATTACTCATTATAAATATAATATATTCTCGTAAATAATTAATAAAACGACCGTCTAAATATATACCTACCGCCATCTAAACACCTGCCACCAGCCTCTGTTTTCCTTTCTATAGTAAGATCTAAAATAAAACAAGTCTAGTTTAATTAAGTGATTGATTTTTTTTTATTTGTTTTTTTTTTTAATAGTTTTATTATGATTAGTGAATTCTGAACGAAAAACAAGCGTAGACGTTAAAACAATGAAAATTTTCAAACGATGAGCAATAATTTTGATAAAACGTGAATATTTAAAGAAATACAACTAAAATTTTATAAAAATTTTAATTATAATTAATCAAAATATTAGTGAATTTATTTTCGCAGTAAAACATGTTTTTTAAACAGTCGAATAAAGCAAACCGAAATATTCCTAATAACAGAAAACTAAGATGCTGTTTTTTCCGTATAAATCAGTGTTTTACTACAGATAAATAACAATTAAACTACATACAAATACACATTGAAAATATGATAAACGTCGAAAAATCTACTTGTACATAATATATACAAAATTTTAACAATTTTTTTTTATCTTAAAAAGACAAGGGTTAAGTTTTTACGTTTTTGTTCTTTATGTTCAAGTTCAAAACTCATTCACTCATTAATCGGTAAGAAATTACGCGTTTCTGTGCTACAGAATTATGCATAATTTCTTATTGTTGCTAATGCTCAAACATTAGCTTCTGAATGGTGTACTTGTAGTAAATAAAAATGTGTTTAAAATATATGTATAAAAGAATTTGGTTTGTTCAAACATTAAAAATTACCGCGATTCAATCGAAACAAAAATCGTTTACAATTTTTTTTGTATTACTAAATTTAAATTAGTAGAATCCATATATATATATATAAAACACATTATTAAGAACATAAATTTTAAATTAATACATATATCCCAAAGCAAATGTGATTTATAAAATGAAAAAAAAGAAGAAAAAACGGAACAAACAAATTTGAAAACTAAAATGGAATTATATTAAATATGAAATATGATAATTATAATTGATTATTAAAAATAATATTATAGTTTAACTGAGATAAAAATTATATTTTAGCTAATGCCTTTTGGTAGAGTGCCGCTATTTAAAAACAAAAATCAAAAAGTATAACTCCTTCAAATTGATTTCCTCTTAATTTTGCACGATTTGTGTAATTTCCGACAAAATTCTTGAGAAATGCAAATTCACCGGTTCAATAGACAACTAGTTTACGTTTTTGTACGGTTTCACTTAAAACGACATACAATAAACATACAAACAACTGCATTTAAATATGTTTTAGTGCAAACGATAATTTTAAGCATTGCTTGAGTGACCAGCAATGATTAAAATGACTACAATAAATATAATGAAAACAATATAATAAATGAAATTAGATCAAATTATTATTTCTTTTTAGACATTATTTTTATTATTAATTTTGAGTAATGCTTATGTTTTTTTGATTGATATTTTTAATTGAGAGCGAAAATTGAATGAGAAATTTCCAATATATATATTTATAAAAAGAATTTGTGATTCCCGTTACTTTCAGTCAAAAAAAAAAAAAAAACAGAAAAAGAACGTAATAACTAAAAACTATTATTCGTGTTCAATATTTGGCAAACGTCCTTTTACTACAACTAACTAGTAAAGCAAAAAAAAGGAAACAGTTTTGAAAAGCTGCCGTCCCAAAAAACACTTTTCCACTGACAAATACTGACAGACAATGGCTATAAACTCTTTGAGGGTTTCAAGTCTCAATGTCACGTGAGTGTTCATCCAATAAAATCCCGACCTTTTCCATTTAACAAAAACACAAAAACAAAAAAAAAACCCTTTCCAATTCTCATTTTAAAAATTGCCTTACCCAACCAAAAAAGCTCATTAAAGCGCATTGTGATTGCTAAAAAGAAATAAAAATAAAAATTAAATCGGAATGATTAAGCCAGATGATATAAATAGAAACAAAATCATGTGGATTTGGTGGAACACCATCGCTGAAGGGTGGGTGGGGATTTCTCAAGAGATCTTCCACGCCCAAACGGCGCCCAGCATCGCTGGTTGTCCATGGGAACGCGTCTCAAGCACGTTGCCACCAGTCTCATATTGTTGATACTGTGTTTGTAATTATATTTTGTGTGGAGGATTTTTATTTCTAATTTTTTATACATAAAAATAAACCGATTACATTGGACACAACTGTATAAACAAAATGTGAACGATATGATTTTTTGTTTTGTGGAAAAATATTTATACACACATAATTATACATCATACAAATATATATTAATACATATATATATATTCATATATTTAAATTTAATTAATTTTATACTACATACAATATACATGCGTATATAAAATACAATATATTCATAGGCTATGTTTAAGGATTACAATTAAGTTAAACACATACAATTATGTTACATTATTTTTTTAAATCATACATACTTTTTTTATTTGATAAAAAAAAACATTTCATATTCATTTATTATCTGCTGAATAAAACAAAAATCATATTATACAAAATTTATGTTTGGATTGATGGTACTAAATTTTTGATTTCATTAGAATAACACGACTCATGACTGTTTCAACCTCTTTTTTTACAGACTAACGTCATACAGACTTACTTACTTCTAAAACAACTATTTTCAACTCAAATTTTCAGGGACCCAAATGTTCATTTTAATAAATATACTCAAACAGACAAGACAATTACAGTAAAGGACAATTTTTGTAGTAATGTAGTTTTACCATTTTGTTTATGTTTTAATTAATCGCAGTTTTCAATTTGATCTCATTGCTACTCATATTATTTACAACTCTCTCAGCTGAGGCATGAAATATAAACGTCTTAACAAAAATTTCAAAAGTTGTAAGAATGAACCCACCGCAAAGAAAAATTGTTTTTTCAATTCTTTACGATAATAAACTTAATCATTTCAATTCCTTAGCAAGACAAATTCGTTCTTACTTTGTTTTGTAAAGCAATAAATTTTGAATGTGCGAATTTTTACTAATTTCCACCCCTCCGCCACAATTTTGCCATGTCACGACAAAGCTTTCAACGACCACCTCTCACTCTACACGAACGATATTTTTCATTTTTTATGCAAATTTTTTTTCTTCACATTTTTGTCAACTAACCATTGCCATCAATACACTTAACAATTACTAATAAATACAAGACTAAATTAACAGCGATGCGAATTTTTAGCTAATTAATCGTATACAACCATATGGGAACAAGCGAATTCGAGTTTTGAGGGAAACTAATTTTATTGCCAACTTTTTGATTATTGACAATTTACATTTATATTGACGCTCAATCACAATGTATTTACCAATTTCCGTGTCAAAGAAAGAAAAAAAGTATACTCTTAAGCAGCAGCAGTTAATTTAGCACACATAAACATATTCATTTAAACAATTCACTCACGTTCTAACTATAATAGGTGTTGTACTTTTATTTATGTTTGATTTTATTTTTGATTTTTCGTTACATTACTCTCAAACGTACAAATTGGTTAAGGCAACACGTCACACGTGTGTCTGATCCACATTTAGACAAAAAAAACAACTGAAGTAATTAATTAAAGGGCTGATAAAAAAGTACAATTTATTAAATAAAATGAATGGAAAATTTCATACAATTAAATTTAACTTGTCAATGTTTAGTGTATGCGTTTAAACGTTAATTATTATTATCCTAAGATTTATAATTGAGTGACGACTACAGAAAAAAAAACAAACAAACAATAAACGAGCAAACCTTTCAATATATTCAGATTCAATTCACTATCAAACAAATAATATATAATTAGACAAAATAAATATTATATTATTGTAATAAGTGAAATATACAGGAAGTGAAGCGCAATATACTTACAACAAATATACAATTATATAACGAAAATTTATATTAATATGATGTATGTAGAACGATTGCCTAAAACTGAATACTTATTGTCTTTGTGTCTATTCTTCAAAACAATTCACTTTTAACTAACTCAATTTTGGGATTTTGTCTCGTCAAAAATAACGACTTGAAGAACTTTCAAATCCTCTAAAGGACGAGAAACACAAACAACGAGTTAACGAATTGGACAAAATAACAATAATGCGACAACTATATATATACTTAAATAACCACACAAAAAATCCTTTTATATCTCTAATTGTACTCTTTTATACTTAACCACGTCCCTGTCTATTTAACATATGAAACGAAAAGGTCACCACATTTCGCTGGTATGCACGAAAACATATTTTTATACAATTTGGATTTATTGAAATAATCTTCTATAGAAGACGATCACAAAATTACACCAAAAAAAAAAATCAAAATGGGTGACAAAAAACGATTAGTTTATTACGAAATTTAATGAAAACATCAGCAAAAACAATTTTTAACAAATTGGGTTTATTTTTAAACCAAAAAAAAAAAAAAACCTTATTGCAAATGTGGTGGGCCTAAAGATTTGCTTTGAAACAAAAATTATAAACAATCTACAATACATATTACATATGTATGCAAATTCGTGCTTTTTTCTCGTAGATATTTAAACACTTTAAACTATCTTGACTTAAATATTAGATTATAATAAACATTTGATAAATGACCGTGTTACACATAGTCAAATAAGAAACGAACGTATTTGTTTTTCTTTTTCTTTTAAATATAACAGTAGTTATACATAGATAGATACATTGATGGTTAATTTATGTGGAAGGTGAAATGAATTTATTGATGTACACGTATCTATGCGATTTTTGAGCAAATAATCCGAATTGAAGATGGAATTAAATTATATACGATCGTTTCAAATAAAAAGAACATTTTTCTTGAAGTAATTGATAGCCAACCAATTTTTTGTACATACCATAATTATTTTTAAACAACAGTAAGTTTACTATTTTACAACAACAACAACAACAAAAAGACGCAATGATATATTGACTTTTGTATTTGGACATAAATGAAAACAAAAATTATGCAGGAAAAATTACAAAATATGAGCAATAGTAAGTGTGTAAAAAATATTGCTACATTATTCGTAAATCACATTTTAGGCATAAGAGTTTCTTAGGATAAAACTATAATAATTATAAAAAAAAAAAAACATTTAGTATTAATTAGCCCTTCAAAGCGGGCCTGTGATGGATTTCTTGATCTCATTTGTTTTTGTTCTTTTAAAAATTTCATTGTTCAATATTGGACAGAACAAAATATTGTTTCCACGAAATTCGTAATCAATTATTGTCGAAGGGGATCAATTAAAAAAAAAAGAAGTAAACAAACAATTCGACTAGTTTATCACTCACAGAAATTTATAAAACAAATTGGGCAAACTGTCAACAAAACAAAGCATAAAAATTTCAATTATTAAAAATATTCTTTATCTTTACAAAATTTAATGCAATTAGAACAAAAATGAAAGAACATAAACTGTTGCGATGAATCCAAACTGAAATGTTTTATTTTGGTATCAATTTTTATAAAAATAATTTCGTTTTTAAACATTCTTTGTTGTACGTCAAATTACAGCGGTTTCTGTCACTTGAACTTGTACATTTTATGTTGAAATTTAAATAAAAAATAAGTTATGAAAAGACATTTAAATGTTATATGTGTTGAAAACTATGCGCACTGTGCAGAAAGCAGCAATACAGTTGAACATCCAATAAACGGAACAAAACAGTCACTAAGAAAAGTGTGATATAAATTTAAAAAGAAAAAAATTCAATTAAAAAAGCAACAATAAAGCCAACATTTATTTAGATTTATTTTGATATATAAAAAAAAAGAAACAGAAAATAATCACCTAATAAGAAAACGATGGCGTTTCACATAAGTCGCGATATTTAAATGATTGAAGTTTTAGTTAGTCTCTATAAGATAAGGATTATGATATTTTTTAAGTTTCGATGAACATGTTTCGTTTTTTAGCATAATTATGTTCTTTGTCAGATCATTTATGTCGCCAGTGTTTGTATATGTTTAAATATTTTTTATGATTTTTTGAGAAAGAAACGCTAATTAAAGTATTTTTGTTTACTATACGTATTAAATACATATTCATTACTCCAAGACTCTACTTGACTTCTTTTTGCTCCGTTCTATTTCAGTTTTATTTGATTTTAAGAAAATAACTATTTACAGTTTCAACATTTTATTTAGGATTGGAAATGAAATTATCATTTTTTAATTCTACTTTCAGCCTCACAAGCTCTATGGTAAGATTGTATACTTAAATAATAATGCTTGCACTGGCTATAAATTATGATTGAACCTGCCAACAAATCCAAGTTCATATTTCGCAGGTGCAGTTTTTTTCCATCCAGCAAATCCCAACACCTACAATGTACGTGAAGATTATTGTCACTGCTGCTCTTTGCATAATGTGATTCATATAAATCAAGTGTAATTAAACTCAGCATGAAACTCTTTGCAGGTGTTTCCTACAGCATAAAATAATACAATGAAACCGTAACGAAGGACCTAAACAAATACCATACACGCACACTCGTAAGCTGCTTACAATCAATAACAGAGGACATGGCTTGCCTATTATTACGTTTTAACGATATTCTTTTAAATCCCAATTACCCTTCGACTTCGCCGAAGCTGAGGCCTGGGCTCTGCGTTTGCGGCTAAACGAATAAAATAATATAAAATGTGTATAATATTATATAATAACACCCCATTGGCATTATGTCACGCAGCAATGACACGTAATTGCGTTAAAATCAAGCACTGCCGGAGACTAAGTCACCCTTACTGTTTGCCAGGACATTAGACGTATATGCCAGGACACAATTGGTTGCTTCGGTGATGCAAGGAGGAATTAACTCTGTACACTGTTTTCGGGATGACTATCATCAGGGGAATTTGTCAACTGCAAATTAGTTGAAAAAATATTAATAGATTGAAGTGAATTATGCGGTTGATGTGGAGTAAATCCTGATTAGCGACTGTATTTGATGTTTTTTCTTTGAAGGGAGTGGTGGCTGCTTTTTATTCAGTAAGTGCAAGTACACTATTAGGTACACAGACATTTATTATTTTTAGCGATTAAAATTTTCAATTTGTAAAAACAAAAACACCCTTTTAGGAGAGCAGGAGGTTCCCTAGTTTAAAATTTGGATATCCTTTTTCCAGTGACAAATATATAGAGAAAAATCTAAATTACATTTATTTCGTTAATTATGTACAAGACGAATTACTCAAAACCTTCTAGGAACCCTAACACATTTCACACCCTCTGACTTCTGAGCTGCTTAATTAATTATTTCGAATTTTGTTTTAATGATATCTGGATTTTTATTATGACAAATCTAGTCTGATCTTAAGTTTTTGACTTTGATGTTATAATATTAATGGAATACAAATAATTCCCTAAAATCTAGGAAACTTACCTTGGTAAAAGGGTTTATTAATCAATTCACTCTAGATATAATTATATCTAGATTTCCATGATTTAATGTCGTTATTTGTCAGCACGAAATTATCTAAAATCTTTCTGGTTCAAGTTGCACATCAAATCACACCGACGCCGACACCGACGTTGTGCCTCTAGTTACCCTTCATTTACTCTTGCCCTTCGTTATCTTGTGTTCACTACATTAACACCAATCCCACTCCAATTATGGGTATATGTTTTGACATATTCTTCATCCCAGTCAATCTATGCTGCAGAACCACTCCAGAGTTTTTATATTTGTATCTAAGTGACTCTTCACACAAATCGAGAAATTGTTTCATTGTTTGATCGATGTTTTGTGATGTAATTCTGGTGCGACTTCCCATCGTCAACCTTCTGCAAGGGTGGGGGATGAAATGCGTGAAAAACAACACACATTAAACAACTGGGCCCATTGCCGCATCGACTGATGCACAACTGACGATGCTTTATTGTAATTTTCATTTAAGAAGCCACGTGACCAGACATTATGTTGGAAGGGATATGATCATGTATTTGCCACTTCTTCCCTGATGTCACTGCATCTGTGTATTATGGAAGCTCATTGTAGTAACGTATAAGTGAAAACTTACAAATACAATCAAAATTACGGGAATGAATTAATTTGCTTTGTTATTGTTGTGTTGTTGTATCAGAGTGTGCCTACCCGCATGTGAAAACGTATGTCACGCGGACATGTAAGGACGAATACGCAGCCTCCTGCCTCAAATGCAGCTAAATTAAAGCGAAGTATATCACAAAGAGTTAATCTTTTCCTTAGCCATGAACAAACCATGTTCAACAATTGCGTTTTGACTGTTGATAAAGACTACTCGAATATATATGAGCAAAATTAATAACCAAAACGGGTACAGCTTAACCAGTTAATTAGGATGTAGCGTCGCGACGCGTCGCGTCTGCAAATTGTTTTCATTCGGGCCTGTACAGCTTTTAGGTGTTTGTTCGCTGTAATGCGTCAACGCAATTTCTGGTTGGGTAATTACCGCGAATGGCAATACTCACCTACAGCCCATAGCGCTTAAGGATTATTGCCTTGTGCTGCTATTTCAAATGAATATGGCAAAGGCGCATCCTTTTCGCTAAATATCTGCGCTGCTCCTTTATGCGGCATTACGGTTTACGAGCATAATATGTGCAGCAGCCGTCGCGTACCGTGGTAATAACTGCAACTGTTTGATGATACCGCCATTATTATGATTATTAGCAAAAGTGTGCAATAAAGATTGTTAGATCATGGATGGGTGGTTTTCAATTAACTATACAGATGAATTTCTACATGACACGAACGAATTCTTCTTTTTGTTTCAATTAATGGGTTGAATGTTTTAATTTCCTTTTTACATTTATTTTGTGGTTAATTATTAAAAGTATGATTTTGAGTGTAAGAAATTGGAAAAGACGTGCTCCTTAAATTATCATCATGCAAAAACCCTGTAAAATGCATAAAGAAACAATTTGAGAATTTATTTGGTAGGAGAGGTATTTATATTAAGAAATGTTATAAATAAAACAGTATTGTTTAAATAATTAAATTAAAGTGTTTCAATATGGCCTTAAACAGTAAAAGTCGCAACGACCAACCACTTATGAGCTTCATCAGCCCATAAACCACCAAAAACCACACACTCGCGTTCAAACATAGACCTTGTCGCCGCTGGCGTTAATGTAGTACTCAATGACACCCTTTGAATTTGTTACATAAATATTTTGACTAGAATCGCGTTGCTTTGACGAGGAGGACGACGTGGTCCGTGTTGGTGTGGCCGAAAACGATGAGTACTGTGGATAATAACGATTGTTGTGGCTGACACTGTTCACAATCTCATTGGCGTTGTTGTAAATGCGATTGCCATTGCCGCTCGCACTACTGAAGCTTCCAGTCACCCCGCTGTCGGCAAATGTCACTCTTTGCGGTCGGTATTGTGACTGGGGTTGTAGCCGATTGCCATCACTGTAGTAATTTTGGGTGGCGTGATATTTAGGCCCACTTAGTATTTTGCCAAATCGTTTTTCCCCGTGCGTGACCACGCGTCCCACGCTGCCTCTATCGTCATTGTCATCGTTGCGACTAAATTTGTCGTTGTCAAAGCGAAGATTACCAGTGCCAGTCCGGTCGGGAAAAATCATCCTGTTGGAGTCGTAATGCTTTAGCGGTTTTGGAATGGTATCATAGCTGATGCTCTCTGACTGCTTTTGTGTACTGCCAAAGGTAAATACGTCGTTGTTTTCTGCGGACGATGCACTGGTGAATCGTACACTTTTCGATCCTCTTCCACCTCCTCCTCCACCGTCAGGAAACGTAAATCCTTGCTGCAATGATACTTGAACCGGCTCCGATGATGTCTGCTGATGACTGTCGTCAGTAAATGACAAAGACGACGTTTGGAATTTTACTTTCTTAGAATTGCGATGAACTGTCTCACTGGGAAACGAGAATGGTTGGTTGTCTTGTTCTGCATAAATTGGCTGACGAAAGTTTAAAATTCTTCCCTCAATTTGCTCCAGATCTTTTGGAACAGTTTCAACATCAGATTGATACTTTTTAGGGACCGATTTCTTCGGCTGCTTCTCATTGAATCCACTGGCTTCAATGTCTGAACTTAAATTTCGCTTACGACTGGATGTTGTCGGCTGTTGATTCAGTACTTGTGCCACTTGGTTACTGAAAAGGAGTCTTTCCAATTCAGCCAGATATTTATCGGCGCTGCTATCGTCGATGCTGCGTTTCTTGCGTAATGCTTTTGATTCAGAGCTGCCTTGGAATTTATTTTGCGTCAGCCCAACGAGCAGTTTTGTGAAAAAATCTTGTACGCCATTTGATTTGGCTCCGCCGCCGAAAAGACTTCCTAGATTACCCAACAGTCCAAGATTTGCACCTAAATTGCTTAGATTGATACCACCACCCTCATTAACGGCTCCGGCTAGTCCTTGAAGCGCCTCAAGCGTGCCGAATTGCTGATTTGGTGATTGAGCTCCTGCATGTGATTGCTGAGCACCTGCGCTTTGATACTTATCACCAACGTCACCGTTAAAGAAACGGAAGAATCCACCGCGATGCGTGTTTAGATACAGAAGAAGTTCATCCTGAAACAGATTTAATTGTAGGGCAATTCATTTCTTGTTTTTAATAAATATTTTTACCTCGCTTCGTGGACATTTTGGATAGGCGTTGTCACATGAGTACTGACCAGTTGTAAATCCCAGAAGTGCGGCTCTACCGAACACAATAGCTGGTGATGAGGATGGGATTGCTGCTAGTATTCTGGAAAACCAAAATAAGAGTAAAGAATGATTTTATGAATAAAAAAAATAAATCAATCATACGAGGAAAATGCGGGTGATCCGAATATTGATGATGATGAAGATTGACGCTGTGCTCCAATCATCTTGCATAATATTTTCGGAATACATTCCAAATCATCATTACGAGCAATGTCTTCAATTGCTCTGGCCAAAGCATTTGGTCCTCCAAACGGAAGTCCAGGCAACTGGCTGAAAGACGGTAGCTGGCTAAAAGATGGTAAAGAGGGAAATCCTGCGAATCCTGCTCCACCATTACCTCCAACTCCACCAGCGCCAAATCCTTGCTGCAAGAATGCTGGTATAAGCTGATACTGTCCCCCACTGGATATTGGCGCCTGTTGACGATGCTCATAGTAATGTGACGGATTTCGGAAGCGATTTGGTGGATTTGCATATGGGAACTTGGATTCCGATATATACTGATATTTAGCAGGATTCTCTTCATAAAAATACTGTTCACCAGTTTGCGGAGATGGACCATACTGCTGATTCTCTTTGTTGTAGTAATTTGGCCCAAAAACCTTTTTTGGTATGGTCTCGCCACTGTTTAAAGTGTTACTATAAATATTTGGATCAATATTTCGGTGAGACACATCTTGTGCTTCCTGGTAATAATCATAAGGCGTCGGTTGTTGCCGGTATTGGCTACTTATGTTTTCGACAGTATCTTCTCCCAGTGATGCTTGTCGTCTTTCATTAGAGAATATAAACGGTCGATTGCGGGTGTCACGTTTGTTGGACTCATCCGCATAATTTGCATTGGTTACCACATTTTGTGTGGACGGTGACGAATCGGGAAATGTTATGCGTCTGCCGTGGCGACTGCGAAATTCAATGGAAAAAAAATCATTTGCATATTGTTAAGGTTTTACGAAAATTTTGCAATTGCTTGCAGATTAAAATAAGATCTTGGCGCTCGCCAAATCAAATGTCATCCGACTTTGAAGTTTCCTAATTCGCAAATTACCAATATTTGTTGATCAGCAATTAATATAAGTTCAGATTCGTCGTTGTTTTTATTTATTGTGACATGATATCATGATTCAAGAGTTTGAAGAGAAAGTTTTGTTTGCAATATTCGTTAACGCGTTGTGACTTGAGACTATGGGCAGCAAATTATTGGTAGTCGCATTGGATTGCTGTGCCTAACAACTGGGCACTGGCCAATGGGTAGAAGCGCCAAACTTAAAATGTTACGGTGTCTTAACTTTGATGTGTAATTATTATTTTTACATGAAATCAAACATTTGAGCTGCTTTCACTAATTCACGTTTTTTTACGAGCGTAGAAAAAAATCGGAAACGCAAATGAGGAGGCCAATGACTTTTTTATCTCCACTTGCCAAAAACGTTTAGCTTCTTGTTTTTTTCTTCAAATTTTTATTAAGCCACGACTGATTAAGAAGATTTTGCCTAAAAAATAATATTCACGCGATTCATTCATTCAAAAATTGAAATGCATGTTCAAAAATTAGAATTTGATTTAAAAATGTGTTACAAGTAAACGCCACAAATACCTTTCGTTTCCACCTGCTTCAGAATCCAACGTGACTGCCAGAGTAGCCACCAGTAGAGCAATTAGACAATTAAAAATGCACTTAAACAAGAACATGGTCACCGTTCTTTACACTGTTGCACTATGCTTCAAGTCTTTCTTTATATTCTTTACAACGTTTTCTGAACTTTTCAATTTAATCTAGACGCAATGCATTTTACTGCACACATGCACTGGATGTCTTAGCAACTGTTTATTCCACGAATGATCTAGAATGTCTTGAGTTCACTTTGCACGCATTTTACAAACAGTATTTCTTTGTTTATGTATTTTTGAGGGACAATTTTTGAAGCAGGATGCACTTGGATGCGTTCTCGTGGCGGTGTCGAATTTTTCGCGAACGTACATTATCAGCGTGTAGAGGCTAATGAATCGACGACTGGGTGGTAATGATCACCGGGGCCGAGCTGGCTTGTTATTGTTTGACACACAGACAGACACACCGCCGCGTTTAGCTCATTTCACATTCATGGAGATCATGATGAAATTGAAATGAAACGAATATTGCGTTTTCTGCCATTTAACTCAGCTCGGTAATTTTGTTGAGGTACAGTAAAACTTTCTTATTGATGCAAACACAAAAAAATGGTGGGATTTTTGATCAATTCCATTTTTTTCTATTGTGGTTCCATATTTCATTTTGTAGCATAATTGTTCATAGAATGAAGTATTTTTGTTAGCAGACACACACAATATAATTAAGTTGAAATGAATTTTCTTTTAAATTTCTGGCACTTTGGGGAAATGGAGATTGACTGTACCAGCAGTAATATTGTGATTATATCGAACCCACACAATCACACAAAAAACCGATCCCTCCACCTTACATGCGTGGACGGCTTGGAAATGACTTAAAAATGGAGTGAAAGTTGTTGTTCATCTACTTTGGATTTTCAGCAATATTACGTATCTCTGTGTGTTTTCCGCCACATGTAGATCCGCCATCCACAAAGAAAAAGATCACGGTACATTACGTTTTCACGCTGGCTGGCTGATACTGCAAATAGCAATCAGATGCCTGCATATGTACACATCAAACACATGATACTCTGTGAGCCAACAATACTCTATTGCACAGTTTTACATGGCTGGAAAATTAATATTTTTCGCGGAAAATGCAGACTACAACGCCTATACATCTTTGCCAATTAGAATACAAAGAGTGGAAACCATTTGATCGAAAAAAGAGCCTCTCATAATTTCGCAAGAAAACAAACCAATTACAAATTTTATAATTTACTTTCTTTTTCACACCCACTGACCACACATTTGGCGTCGCATTAATAATGAAGAAAAAATGAGTCATCCGTTAATCGATTTGAAATAGGCTTGCAACTTTAACGCATTGCTGACGTAATTTAGTGGTCATCTTGTAGTTCAAAAGCGACGTCTTACTTTCTTTCTATTGACTTATTTGGATGAATCTTTATTTCTGTGAAATAATTCAATAATTGAGCGGAATATCCTGGTGTTTTACTTTTTTACGAACTTTCTTAAAAGCTATCGTAATTTTAAAACACATGGTAAACATTTCTGACAATTCCTTTCATTGTAATTTTTAATATTGTTTTGATGGTCAAATTAGTCCTTACTGGGTTGGTTGTTCTCGACCGTTGAGGATCGTACTGATGACGAATAAAAATCGTTTCACTAATCCTTGCTTAAGCTCTAGATTTTTTTGCTCCTTAAATTGAATATATAAAATTGCTTCATCACATAAAATATTACAATATAATTTATTGAACAAAATTATACATTTTCCATTACAATAATGCGCCATCGTACACATTTAAATAGTAAAGCCACTTAAGAACTAGTAAAGTAAGAATACATTTTGGTAAACTTATAAATGATAATAATCTATGGTAAATTTACACAAAATCTTTCACTTTCCGCCCACACTCCATCCGCTTTGCCAGTTGTGTGCAGAACATTGGATTCCGAATGACATCACCCAAAAATACGGACAGCAAGTACCACTCTTTCATGCCAGTTGACTGAGATTTATAGTTACTGTAACAAATAATTGAAATTATTAAGTATTTCTAGTTATACTGCAATGTAATATAGAAAACCTTAGAATATCCTCCCAGTTGGGCTGAGCACCAAATTGGGCTGGCCTCATGGCGTTTTCCACGCAAGGTTCTTCAAGAACACACGCTTTTGGCCCCAACTCCTTGAGTATCCTGCGCTCCGCCATGTTGAGATCTTCGTTGGTATATGAGTACTCAGCTTTAAGTGATCGGCGGGTTCGTTGAGCGTATGTTTCTGTAACAAAAAAATGAATGATCATTGTTGCATCTTTAAATCATACAATTAAATATTTTTTTAAACTCAAAACCTCAATATTTACGACCCAAATTTAAACACAGTTTTCCGGGACTCTTCTAACCTGCATCGAATCCATTACATTTAGTAAAAGCACCTGATTGCAGAAGACGCTGAAACATCTACGTCTGAACTAAGCCATTGACAAAAGGCCAAAGTATCTCATTTAAAAGATATACCGTAAGGTATTGTGCGAAAGATTTATGCGCATGAGTGAAATTACTTAAAGGTCTCGCGTTAAGTGATGACTTTTCAACGCTCTCGTTTCACTTTTTTAAATAAGGTTAATTGTCTGGCGTTAAACACCTCCCAGGTCACAAAAGTGACGAAAAACTTTAATCGGCGAATTACCGCGCAAGCAACTACGAGTTGCTTTTTATGTATAATCAAATAACACTTTTTTTCGAAAGAAAGATGAAACAAATAGAGATAAAATATGCAGGTTTTATATTTATAAATAGTCAAGTTGGTGCAGCAAGCAGCTTGTAAATAAACTTTCTTTAAACCGCAGGTTTACCAAAAAAAAAAAAAAATGAAGACAACAATAAGAAGTTAGTCTTTGACTTATTAATTATGTTTTGGATCCGCAAAAAAGCAAGATGAGGAAATTACACGAATTCAAAAACGCTGAAAAGTGAAAGCTTTTAGCACTTTTTGGGACAGCATGAGCTTGTAGTTTACGCGTACTTTGCCCCTGTGGTCGTATGTGGAATTTGGCAACAGCAAACGTTGGAATTACCACAGATGCTTGTACAAACAAGTTGCAAAGAATGCTGCAATATTTAATGGGCTGCAAGTGTTGAGCTTTGTGATTGCTTGGGAACGATCTTGAAATCAGAAGCAATGAATAAGTTTCTCCTTATTGTTTCTGTTTTTTAGTTATTTTTTTTTGGCCCTGCAGTTCCTAATTTGATGTGAAGGTCATTGTGGGTCCCAAAATTGATCTCTAAATATTTTTGGCCTTTAAGCGTTATGCTCTAATTCATCAGAGCTATGCAGTTTCACAGTTTAATGATAAACATAAAAACTCGAAAAGTTGAAAACATTCAGGCGTTTTTCTTTTGTCGTTGAGTAAGTCAGACCCATGACATTATAATTTCTGCAATTAATCTATGAGCCATGCATCTCTAAATTAGTTTCTTTTTTTTAAGAGATCATATATTATTTTTTGCGTTAATTTTATAATTAAAAAGGTAAACGATGAAAAGAAAATGGAGTGATGAGCGAATATAGATTGCAACATAAATTTAATAACCATCATAATTGATTGCCCATAACACTAGAAGGGATCTAAGAAATTAATTTTTTATCCCATTCACGTAATCACAAAAATCCAATTAAATCGACATAATCAATACTTACTTGGACTAAGTGAATATGCTAACTTTTTAACAAAATTTGTTGCACGAACAGCTAGAATGATGACAGGGAATCCAACCAATTGTACTGGCAATTCGAATTGTGGCTCCTGTGCAACAGCTGATTGAGGCATCTCGACAGTGGCCAGATAGAATGCAGTTGCAATCGATAATACCAGGATGATATTTTTTAAATGCATTTTTCTGTTGTTTTTTTACTCAATAATATCCAAACGATTCACTTTAATTTTTTATCTTTTTTTTTAATAGAAATTATGTTTTGAATGTTGTCACTTGTGCAGCATCTGCTGAAACATAATCACAATATTTTTTGAACGTATATTCACTTCCTCAAGAGCACGAATTGATCGCGGCTAACTACCGAAAAGCCCAAAATTCAGACACTACTCAAAGCTGCTACTCAACTCGTATGCAATGAACTCACTGGAATGGTTTTGATAAAGGTGGCTACACTCCAGCACTGCACACAAGACAAGAGGGGGCTTGTACTAAGTAATGTGTCGCATGCGCGCTCGCCTTAGAGTATGGAGCACACTTTATTTCAACATCGGTGGTCGCAGCCCAGCCGCAGTGAAAGTAGTTAAATTCACGGAAATCAAATAGTAGGAAGGAAGCGGAAAAAAGTGTAAATAAATTTGAAGACTAACGAAATCAGCGAACAACGAAAACGGCGCGGCGGCCCAGACGGTGGCGCAGCGCAGCGCACCGCACCGTCTCGCCAAAAAGCTCGATCGTTTCCACGATTCCAGTTGACAACTAATTGATTACTTACTGAAGCTTATCGTCACGTTACTTTCTGCATATTGCCACAATCACAAACTGTTACAACATTTGCGCGAACAGTGAAGACACTGCATCATTTGTTCGCTAAGACGCGTGCCGTGCGCGCCAGTTCGCACGTATTCTTCGGAAAAATAAACAACTAAACAAGTTTATTGCATTCTGCTTCGTGGGCTGGTGTTCGCATCGACTACATAATAATGCTACTACCGCAATTATGCAATGTGGTAAAAGCAATCGCCGATGTCGCGAGTTATGGTGTGGTAGGAGAAATCATTGGCTTTTTAGGCGCAAAATTCCTAAGATACGCAGTCATTATATTGGAAATTTTCATATTGGCGCGACGCTGGCAGTTGGAAATATAGCTAATTCCAAATTTACTCAGAGGACCAGAACTGCATAGAATGCCTGTCGCATTGCAATATGATACCACTTTGTGGATAAAGGTGCAGCAGCAACAACAAAATACACGGTGCCAATGCCGCTGTGTGCAGATTTTATGGTTTCAGTGTGTTTAATTGCAAGTCAACCTTGAGCTCCCAGTTGAAACAGCTTAAATGCTTAATCTATTGCCATTTCTCTAATTGCAACTTTAGTCGCGATTGTGGCCATGACATGCATTCGTATAGCAGTCGATCAAAACGACTTATGTCGGTGGCTTAATGCTTGCCTTATTATAATCAGATTTAAATAATTTTCATAGTTTACTACCGTTAGATATTAAGGGATGTAAATGGGATGTAGAATAATTAATATTTTAATCAGATTTCATAAAAACACCTTAAAATCAATTGAAACTGTGAACAAATATTTATTTACATGATGCTAAGAAAAGTGTTTAAGCTTTCGGTGCTTCAATATAAAAAACAAGCTGTTGTGTTACATCTGACTTTTATTAATTTTTATATATTTTTTAATATTCATTTCTTTTTACTTAAAGATACATATAGGAGTTGTACTTATTGAAAAAATTACGCCTGTCTTCTTAGCCGCATAGTTTGTATACAATGTAATTAAAATTATGTAAAAAATTCATAAAATATTTAGTTTTTCGTACATAAATTTCTAGTTGTCTACAAGATTTACAAAAATATCAAGTTGTAAAGATTTAAATATGACTTAGAAAAACTAGAGATTCAAGACGCTGGCTTGGATCAAATCGAGTATAGAGTCAACATTTTCTTGGCTCAAGAGTTCAGACGACTTTTGTATTAAACAAGCTTCTGCTAATAGGAATTCTTAAATTCTTCAATTTTATAATATGAATTATAAGCTTCATTAATCCATAAAAAAATCATTATTCTATGTTTAAAAAAAACTCAATAAATATAGGTGTAACAAATGAGGCGACATTTTGTAAATTAGGTCGACAAATAATATTACAAAAGTTATTTGAGTATTTCGAACAAAATACTAATTTTGTTTATAATATTCTAATTAAATGCTAGTTTTGAAATAATTTTAAAATGACACTTTACATCGCCAATTTCTTAAAACAAAATATTCATTGGAAAACAGCCACTTATAAGTAAAAAGCATAAGACTATCGTAATTTTGCTTATATCAATACGGTAATTATTCTTATCAAAATCTTTAAATATATGTAATACAAATATGTATTTCTTCAAACAGTCATTTAGAACATACCATAAACATTTTTTCAAAAGATAAACTGCTTTGGTTCTACTTGAGAACAACGCGGTTGCTTAGCTTGGTAAGCTTTTGAGAGCTAAGTGGACACTGTGGCCACAGGTGTGAACATCCAATCGGCCCACTAAGAGCGTCTCCAGAATACCTAAGAAGCTGTCCCATGTGAGTGGCAAAGTGCCAGCGCGTCGGTGCCATATGCAACGCCAACGACAACGTGGTTGATCTAAACGGAAAAGAAAAGACAAACATATATTAGGTAATTTTCACCATATCCGATGGCCAAGCAAATTGAAAGCCATATCCATTGATTGAATGCTAAGTAGTTTAAATTATAAAATATCTTGCGACCTCTATGGAAAATAAAAGCGGTTCGCTGAATGTATGTACCAGTCGTACTCATACACACGAGCACGCAGTGAAAGTGAAACATCAAGCATTTCTCTTTCGCGTGTCTTAGCATTGTCTCAGTTGTGCGGCGGCCGTTATTCCAGTCACAAGCGATTTCATCGATATAAGAGGCGCATAATTTCTCTTTTGTTTTCATTGAATGCACCGGTTTATGATTTAGCACCGAATGTGGAGGATTTCATTTATATATGGCAAACATACTTGATGAGATCTAGTAGGCCCCTTTCCTTGTCGTTGAGCGAGTATGTGGGTCGTGATGCCATTTCGCACAGCATCTTGGGCAGACAGGCCTCGCGCATCTCCTCCGTCAGCTGTGTTTTCTGCAACTTTTTGCTGACCTTCATCTTGGAGTTTTTCTGAGTTTCCTCTAAAACATCTGACTGAATTTCGTTGAACGACGCTTCTGGGCAAAAGACGGAAATAGAAAAATGTAAATTAATTCATACATGACTTTGATGAAGATTTTCGTGGAAATACTTAAGTTCCATTTATGATTGTAGTATTACTGAAGTATTCTCCGATTTATTTTGCTTTCTATTTTCATACATTTTTCTTTCTATAAAAGGCAGTAAAAAAATTACATTTGAAATGTGTTTCTGTAACATTAAAAATTCACATATCAAGTTATCTTTTCTACAGATTTATGGGAATTTAAATCAAAATTTTTGTTGTTGTGAGATGATGTCATTTTTAACACAAATAAACCACTTTATTACCACACTATACTCAAAATGGGAACTGGCTATTTTACGCATCATATTATTTCTTTTATGGAGTAATTTACTCCTTCATTAATATAAGAAGCTCATTGTAAAATCATGTTATAAACAAATAAGTTTTTACGAAGAAACCGTAGTAAAAATTTGCAGATAATTAAAGATTTGACCACGAAATATTGAACGTTTGATCTTGAAATGTTTGTCGCCTGTTTATTGATTGGTTGGTTAATAATATTTATATATTGAAGGATTGGGAAGATTGATTATAAAGTTTCTAAAAATTACCAACGCGCTACTTAACATAAACAAAACAAACCTTTACTATAGCTAAATGTTAAACAGCTGCGAGTTCGTGATTGTTACCTATGGGCTATTGTCCATGACTTTTCCTAAAAACACCAAAATATTTGTGCCCAGACAAAGATATAGCGTCTCGAAGGTCAAAGTTGTGCATGTTTTGTCGAAAATTGTATTGAACAACATTATTAAAATAAACCAAACATAAACACGCCTAACCAAATTGATACAATTAGCATAATTCCACTTATACATAAGTTGTCTGATGGTCTCTCAGATATCATCTTTCTTTCTAAACTCTTCAAGGTCAAGTCAATTAAATGATCACAATAGCGCGTGATAACCAGCTTAACCAACGTCTCACAGACACGTTTATGATTAGAGAACAAAGATGTAAACAATGTGGTAGCTGCAAGTATTTTAGTGCAATTTTAATATAGTATGTTAATACCTTCGTCGATGTTTAGCTGGGGCTGCGAGTCCCGAATCAGTCCCGGAGTTCGGCTGGTGGCTCCAGCTGCGTCACTTTTTACATTACCAAAATCCAGCACATCACTAAACACCAGTACAGCGAATGCCACAAACAAGACGATGCGAAATCGCCACACAGTTTCCATGACAAAACTTGGGGCACTGCACTTAAGGAACCTTTTTCAGCACCTTTCTTATGCCGCTAATGTCCAATCAATTGAATTGCAAGTATATTTAATTCAAGATCAGATTTTCAAACTTATAAATCTTTACAGCCAATGACACTTTCACGATTGATTTCAACTTGCTATTCTTGCTTCAGTTTCATTTTTAACGCGAGAACTAACATCTTATGAGCTGCAGCTACAAACTTCAAAGACACACTGATCTCAAACTATATTTGACTGATAAATGACCACCACAACTGAACGAAGATTTACTCACGTTTATCAGCACACTGATACGAACTACATGTTGTCTATTCTTATAGCGATCTGATTGTCCTTCCGAGATATCTTTTAAACTTTGTTGTTAACCTCAGATTTAACGGCACCGACACAGGTATACCTTGCGAGGTTTTATTGTTGGTTATGTCAATGAAACTGCTGCTGAAGCCTAGCTGGTTTGTGTGCAGTGGGCACTAGGCGGTGGGCATGCGGCTTTTGACGACGCAAACGAATTTAGAGTGGGAAGGTCGCACATTAACTTAAAGAGCAAGCCACCGCGTCACTTTAAGTATACTTAACTTTAGTCTGATTGTTGCTACTTTGATTGGCCAATGTACATGAATTCATTGCTAAAGTTGTTTTTATGCGTGTTGCAGTTAAGTGATTTTTAGATATTGACCGCCAGCGACAGGATGTACTGTTTTGTTCATTTAATGAAAATAAATTTTGGAGATTTATTAGGGTGATGTCATCTGTAAATTAGGTAGAGCACAAGACGTTGGCTCTTCTTATTCCTTCCGCTACACTTTTTTGCTGTTGCAAATATGTAATGAACACTTTTTTTCGTTACTTCAATTATCGCCTAGTCTGAGTAATTCCGGTATTGGTTTTTGATCGTGGCTGGGTCTTGCCCTCAACCTTTCGTCACTGCAAACTTTTTCAAACACATAAAACGTCACAGAATCACATGAGTGAAATTTAAGCTCGCGATAGGTATACACAAGACTTCACATCAGGCACAGACTTATGGAAATGAAAACGCCGCACCGTATCCACAGTCCACTGCCATAGTTAAGCTTTCAGCTGATTAAGTTGCACACCTATTTCAGTGTGAGTCGCGCGTCTTAAAGTAAAAGTAGTTGAGTGGCTCCGCGTCGCGCCGCGCCGCGCCACAGTAACGGTACGGTTTGACTTGTATTTGGAAGATTTATTTAAGAGCGTTTGCAGTTGTTTGAAAACGTGTTCAAGACAATTTGCACTAGTACCCAGCTACTTGGATAGACTATCGGCTATCTGGGCAAACGAGTAAATTTTCGCTATGGTAGGAGTAGATTTAGTGAACTATTAATATGTTACGAGGCTCGGTGCATTCACATACGTCAAGGCGAGTGGGATTTTATGCAAGAATTTATCTGTCGCCAGCTGCAGTTGCGCAGTTTCATTTATCAGTCGAAAACTTCAATGAGTGACATTTGTATGTTGAATTATGTGAATCGGCTGCAGTCATTACTTGCGAAAGTGAAATTTTCTTGTTCACTTCAATAACAAGTTTCGCTGTTTACTGTTTATGTTTTCATTTTCCGAACACCTCATACTCATGCAAAGACGAATATACGCGACAATTGTAGCGTCGAGTTAAATGGATGAGTTGCGATAATGTTTTCATTGATATGGAGGCAAAAATGAGGCCAAGGATATCGGGTTTAATAAAATTACCAACCCCTTTTTTGGTTTACCCAAATACCTAAATTTAACTTCAAAAACGTAATTTTCTTTGTAACGAAAAATACGTCGTTGTCCACCTCACCCAACGAACCTAATCCGCGTTGTCGTCGTCTACCGGATATGTGGATGATGTTTCATATGCCGAATGGTGCATGTGTGCCTGTACATGAGATGCTGTAGATTTAATTGCCTATATATGGAGACTAGGCGTCGTCACTTTCAGCGTGCAAGGCTTTTATGTGCACCACTCGTGTCGATTCTAACACTTGTTCCAACTAATTTCGACGCATGCATGTCAATAGATGACAAAGGGTAGTAAAATCAAATTGTTGGCGATAAAAGGACAGAAATTATGGCTGCTATTGCGTCCATACAAATATATTTTATTGCCGATGCGGGACACCTCATTTGATCCGTCCATACTGTGCATGCTTATGTACATGATCCTGCTGCTCCTGCTGCTGCTGCAGAGCGAGTTTGGGTGGTGCGAGTGCATTTGCCGGCAATTCGTTTAAATAGCATCCCCTACTCCCCATCCCCTAGGCACACACAAATATACCATCCGTCTGTTGTAATTTGATGCAGTAAAGTGGTCAGAAATATGGACGAGTATGTTCGGTGATTTTGCAGAGAATTGTGACAGGTCTTCATCGGAACAGTCGTCAACACTTCGATGGACAGGATGGGCGATTTAGATTAAACATATTATATATTTGAGAGAGAGTGGGATGACGTTTAAATTTTACATGAAACTGTAAAGGCCAAAAAGCTCACAGAATTTATTGAGTCTACGAGCAAGGACATTAAATGTTTTAGTAGCGCGAAAACACAAAGAGACTACACCATTTTGCGGGCGAATCATAAATACTAACGATGTGAAAAACTAATCGCTCACAATATGACAAAAATGCAATAACACATCGTTTTCAGTATGTGGCAAAACAAATAACAATAATGCCAACCAAAATGTGTGGGGGAGGGGGATGAAGTGCTCGACTGCACCCTCCTTCAAGCTCCGCTAGGCGTTGGCAGTTGCAACACTTTATTTGGCCGGCGATTATCATTGCACATTCAGACAGACGTGTGGATGGGCTGATTGCTCCCGCGACAACATTACTTTAACAGAGATACACATAATTTTTATGTACATTAATGTATCGACATTTGTGGGTATGCAGTCGTACATAAATTCTGAGGAAGAAGCTCGTGCGCGTCCTGAAACACTAATTTCATGTTGTGTCGGTGCAGGATTAAGATATAATAATTTTAACGATGCTGTCGCTGTGATACATTGGATATTAGCGCGCAAACACTATTTCGCTTTATGCTACCCTTGGAGGGGGTGAGAATGAATGAACGCCTGCCACGACCTTCATATACATTATACGGTTGTGTCGAGTAAAAGTTATCGTTTATGGAATTTAACGACTGCCTGCTAACATTCAGATATCGAATAGTCTCTCCAGCACTTTGTGATTTACTTTATTGGTTGAATGTTTATGGAATATATAGTTAAAATGCTCGTACATGTGTGCAGCAGTAAAATCTTTGCGAGTAGCGCGGCGCGGCGCATCTTGTCGCCAACTTTTATTAAGTAAGTGATTTCAGTGAGTTTATGACCTGCAGCCTGCTGGGCTGTCGTGTGATGTGAATAGTGATGAATTTTAAATTGAAAAGCACAATTAATGGCATAATATTTGCTTTTACTTCGTGTCTTCCTGCTCAGACTGCAAAGAACTTACTTATATAGTGAACAGATGACTCAAATACAAAAAGAGTGCGGCAGTAAAAGCCATCCCTTGTCATTCATCTCAAAACGATTAAAATTATACGACAAAGCAACAACAGCGCATCCTTAAAATAACATGTCTGCAATCTAACATTCTTGGTTCGTTTCTGTTTGAGTGACCCCAGTGGCATGTCAAAGCCCATGTTTTTAATGGGTTTGACAATCAAATTATTGTATGTACACATCCAACGATAAAAGCGTTTAAGTAAAGCCAAGCCCAGTGCCAGGTGCCAGCGGGCTTCCGAATATCATAAAGTTAAGGACATGCATACACCCACAGATAACACAGCTATAATGATTAATAATCATTACAACTGGCTTAGTTGCAGAAGATGTGGGCGACAAAATTTATTTTATTACATAAGACGCGGGGAGGCAGTCGCAGCACCCACCTCGCCGTCGTGGGGTGGTTTTCTGAACCCTTTCAGCAACTGTACATGTACAATCCAATATAGTTTTACAACATCACCGTATATATATATATATAGTAGACGACATACTTATATGTGTATTTCATTTTATTTGCTTCTGGTTGTTAATGTTTGTTGTTATAATTTTTTATTGTCATCATTAAATATTTGCCAGACATGCATCGGTCCCTTCTGTACCCCTTTCTGGGCCGCTGGTGCATGTAAACGCCCGACACTTCCGTAAAATGTGCGTTTACGCCAAACGGCGAAGGCCTCAGCGCGACATAGACTCTCATTACATCATTTCATTTGCATCCTGCAGTTTAATGTTTCGATGGATTAAATGTCTCTGGTGCTGCGCCACCCAACAGCTCCTGCTTTTAATGGATGCCTATCATTAAACTGTGTATGTCTGCATAACGATTTGTCTAATTTGTTTGAGTTCAATAAAACTGAAACGTCCATACCGGCCGACTGATTGTCATCTGTATTCTGCCCACCACTGTAGGATGTCAATCATAAAAAAAAAACATTTTTCCAGTCCATCCTTTGAGGGAGAGTTAATTAAACACATTTAGAATAAAAGCAGTTTTGTTGCTTGCTCCTAACTCCTTTCTTGATTGTCGCAATTTTACGTCCACTTTTTATTAGACATTTGGTCTGAAACAGTTACTTACTTTTGAGTCAAGATAATGGAAACTTTACTGTGGATTACACAATTTTTACAGTTTAAAGTTTCTAGGAAATTAAGTAAATGTGTTCTTTAGAATGTTTGTTGACGCATCTTTAAAGAAAACCTTCCCTACCCAAATTCAATAAGTATTTAGATGGAAACACATGTCACTGCAATAACATATTTATGGTATGTCGCACATAATATTCCATGTCACAATTTTCGTAGAGAACTACCCACTACTTGCCACACCCCCTGCCACCCCTGCACACATGTATTCACATATTCTGCCGTTAAACGTTGGTTTTATTCAGCAAGCTGCGGTATCCCGTCGAGGGAATGGAAATGTCAAAAAATATATTTAATAATAATAAAAAAAAAAGTGAGCAACAAAAAACCAACAAAATTGGCACCCAACAAAAAACGACTACAAAGAGATTCCACGTTCAATATGGCAGGAATCGGGATCCCGGCCAACGATATTAATATTATGTGAGTACATAAAACGGCGAAACACATTTGCGCTGGGTGTCGCTACAAGTGTTGTGCAACACTAAATTGCATATGGGTGTAGTTGCTGTATGTTACGATGTTTTCGCTGTAAACACCATTTTTGCATCCATTTTATTTATTAGCGAACAACGACGAGCGCGCGGCAGCAGTTCGCAATTTTAAATTTCAAATGGCATTTTTGCCTGTAACGTTTCACAGCGACAAAGCTGTTCATTTATTTAGCTTTTTAATTAAATTATTGGAGGTGGATCTAGTAGTTTTGGTTTGGCAAGACAATAAATCGAAGTTCCGGCTTTATGTGGATGCGTCAAATAATTTTTAAAATTGTATTCATTCTCACACAGCATGTTTCTTTATGCTCAGCGCATATTCGTGCCATCACTTCCATCCCTTAAAACCGTGTGCAGCCATAAGTGCAGATCGTTTCGCATAATATTAATGGCCACTGCAAAATTTTCTTCCAATTTAATGGTAAAACTCGAGTTTAATTTGTGTTTTATTGGCAATTTTTACGATAAATTATACGCTACTTGGATTTGTGACATCTGACGGGATGGTAAGCGTACGTATCGCGTCGATCTTCTACTTCCACGGAATAATGTGCCCCTATTTCGCTCAAGTGGAGCGCGGCGCTATCCTGAATTCCTGAATCCCAGCATCATATCAGTCGGTTTTATTTTTGATTTGTTTGTTAACTTTTCGTTGGTTTTCTTTTTTTGTGCCAGCGAATTTTTATAGCGCCTTTATGGAATGTACATTCACGTTTAACTCCCCAAGATATGGAGAGTCGTAACTGTTAACGTTTTATAGTGCAGAACTGGATAATCAAAAAACATAAATATGTACCTACATTGGTGGATTTATTTATTGGGCCATTGTTGAGATATGCAGTGTTTATCATAATGGTGTTTGGCTGCAAAATGTGTGTGTTTGTATAAATCTTCGGCTTTTTTAGTGTGCCGTGGTTAATATTTTGTCGTTGCAGGAAGCGTGGAGGGGACGACAACCAACCACCGACAATTCATTTTTACCAATAAAATAAAATCAAATTCACGAAAGAATAAGAAATGGAGATTAAGCTGCTGTGGGGTGGTGCGGGTATTTTCAGTGGGCCATTTAATTGCCACGGCTGCAGTTATGAGCCACATAAAATGAATTTCGGAATTTAAAGGCGCAGCGTATGCTGAATGATTATTTTTAATAATAAAAAATGAATGGCATAAATGCAATGTGTTTTTATATTGTAGATTTTCTCGGTTTGATGAGTCAATAGCTGCTTAGTCCTTCAGTAAATACTGACAGCTATTTTGCTGCGCGTTATAAATCACATTGTAACAATATTGGCAAATTATGTCTATAAACATTTTTTTTTGTTTATCCCCTAATATTGTATTATTAAATTAATCGCAGGCTTTTGTTGTTTGTAGACAAGGGAAAAAATTCTGTAATTGGAACTCTTATCATATGAACAACGTAGATAGTGTCTTAATTATTTCTTTGCGAGAAATGTTGTTTGAATCTTTGATTTTAGAAATGAATGTGTTCAAATATGTTAACCAACAAAACCACCCATTCTGAAATTGACAAATATTCCTTTCATACGTAAATTGCATAAGTAACATAAACATGGTGGATAGTTAAAATTGAATAGACGTCAGTGCTCATATTGAACTATAAAACCGACTTGCACTGTCGCGTCGCGTCGGGCAATGTTCAAAGGAGCTAAAAGGATGGCGATTTTATGGATACTCAGATATTCATACCAGCAATGAATAAAATACGGGCGGTAATAAAGGATGCACAGCTCTTTCGTGTTCGGTTCAGACTACATGATTTGTAGAAATGCAATTTGAACATTTGCAGTTTGTCGCTGCTGTCTCACTGTACATGTGGCAAGCTGGCAGTAAAGGCATGAAGCTTCTCAATGTCGTCAACATAAATTCATATCGGATTTATTATGCTCAGTACTAGTAAGTTTAACTAATTTTAACAAAGATTAAAGAGCCTGAAACAATTTTGTGAGCCTATCCCTGACGGGTTATTTTAACTGTGTAGTTACATCTCCCATCGCTTTGCTGTTTTTTAACAATGGAATCGCAATCTTAGAACTGTGAAACGTCTTTCTCGAAAAACGTAAAAATTTATTCAATTGTCAATCTGGCTCTAAAATTCAATCGCAACCCTGGTCATGAAGCATATTATTTCTTTCCCTTATTAGTATTATAAAAGTAAATAGCAACGCAATAATATATCCTATATAGCTCGATGTGATTTTATTTATAAAGCCATTTTTGTTTGAATGTTAAAAAAGGCATGACATTTTTTATGCGGGATTAACGTAGTCATAACAATAAAGATGAGATTGCACATTGAGGCGAATCCAAGCATACAGTCCGTTTGCTCATTTCACCTAGCTACTAAGCAGAGAATTTACACGCAAACTCATACACGTATTCATAACATATAAAGGACTATTTGGTGAGTTAGATCTTTAATGGCACCATCATCATAAACTTCGATAAATACTAAACAGTCAACGGCAAGTCTTTTCTTCGTCTTTATACGAGTGTAGAGTGACAATACCCCTAAATATGAATTGGTGTCGGATTAATTCAGTTTTGTGCACCGAAACGGCAGCATAAAACATCTTCTGACCCCTCTGACTTCATTTTATTACATCTTTTCATGCAACTCAATTGTTTGCTCAGGAACATTTTAAAGTACGGTTTGTTTCAAATCTTAAAATTATTTTCTACGATTCATACTCGCATACTTTTTATTGTCCAATTATATAAATTGCATCAAGTATTCTGTTAATCATTTTATTAATGTTTCAGCGCAAATTCACTTAATTATAGTTGCAGACATTCGCTAATTAATTTGTTAAAACATGAGCAATTAACAATGTAATTACTAAGTCGCTAAGACGCTTCAGAAGCTTAATGTTCTCCTATAACCTAGCAATCAACATTTTTATTTAAATTAGTTCTATTCTTGATAATTACTTACAACTAGTAATAGTGATTCCTTTGTGTTACTTGTTGACTCATTAATGCAAGATTTCACTATTACTTAAGCTATAACATTTAATATATTTTTTAAGTGGTAAAGCTTTAAGCTTCGACGTGAAACCGCCTGCAGTTAGTCTTCACAAGTAAAGTTAGCTTTTAGTTATGTTATTTCATATGAAGTAACAGTTGACCGTGAGACAGCTGTCGCGAAATGATAGATTCTTGGTGAAATAAAGTAATTATACACAAATAGTTAAAGGCTTGATAAATTCAAATTTAAAAATAACTGTATATAAATTAAAATGCAATATATTGTAATAATAATACTTTTAGAATTATAATAAAAACAGTATTATCAAAAAGGTGGTTTAGTATACACAAATTAAATTAATGTCATTTGTTTTTTTAAAAGAACAAATCAGTTTTGTTTGAATTTCAACACTATACTCGTATATATTAGTAAGAAATTAACATTAAGTGACCTCCTTTAATGCTCTTTGAGCTTTTGACACTTGGACGCCAAATATAAATGATGCATGCTATATAGTAATATTGTATATTTATAGAATGTGCACTGTGCAATGCGTGTATGGTTATCGTGAAAAATGGTGTTGGTTTTGTTGTGCCGAGCTGTAATAAAATTCAAACAAGAGAGTAATCACTGCAAGAATTTATTATCATTAATAATAAAAGAAACAATTACCATTTTATGAATTATTTATTCGAAAATAAGTAAATATCTAAACCATATAAAATCCACAATTATAACTATAAAAAAAGACTTCTGTTACTTTTTAAGGCCTATGCGTACAAAACCAATTATCTTCTCCTCCTTTAGCAAATAGTCACGTATAAGTGACTGCACTTTTTGTGGCAGTAAGGAATTTATCTTGGCCATGAAGCGATTGTTGGCTGGCACTGACACATGACTCTGATTGCGCAGCATGGCTGTGACAGTATCTTCAGCCACTTCTTCCGGTGAAACTGGAGGAAACAGTATCTCCGACTCATCTACGAAACTATCGCGAGTTCGAACAAAGTACGGGTACACGGTGGTCAGGTGGATGAAGTCGCTGCATCCCTCGTGACGCAGCTCCTCGGTCAAAGCCCCCATAAATCCAGCCACGGCATATTTGGTCGCCGAATACACAACCATGCCTGGAAATGGATGATAGGCTATTTCATAAATGTACAATTGGATAATCAGTTCTCTTCCCAAGATGTTGAAGCTATTTTTAAAATACATGCCCCCGATGCTATTGCCACAATATGGCCGCGGCGTCGTGCAATCATTCCATCGAGCAAAATATGTGCTGCCTGAATTGTTTAATTTAATATAAAATTTAAGATGAGCAAAGATTTTGTGCATACATAAAGGTGCGAGAAGACATTGACTTTCATCATGTTGTCGATTTCTTCCACAGATCCGTCACGTAGAGAGAAGTTGGGAAGAATGCCCGCGTTATTGATAAGAATATCGATGGGTCCCAGTTCCGCTTCAACATCTTTTTCCATTTTCTTTAACGACTCGAAACTTGAAACGTCAACCTATCAAAAAGTAGTAAAGCAGTTCACTTGAAGTTTGTTATCTGCAACTACTGCATTTTTTATGGTAAAATTAATTAATGTCTATTACTTGAAAAGCCTTGGCGGTGACGTTCATTTTATGCAGTTCAGCTACGGTTTCTTTAGCTGTCTCTACCGAAATGTCAACCACTGCAATTTTGCATCCCTCGACTGCCAATCTCAACGCTAGGGATCGTCCGATTCCATGGCCAGCGCCGGTCACCTACGCACGTAAACGTTTCACATATTAACTTAACTTACTGCCAAATGTACGTGATTTGATCTAATTTTTACCACAACAACTTGATTTCTGATGGATTTTTTGCTTGGCGACACAAATAGTCTATAGAGTGATTCCACATAGAACGGAATACTTAGCACAAACACAATAAAAAATTGTTTAATAAAGCTGAGCATCCACGTCAAGCTGTTCATTGGTGAAGAAAGGTTGTCCGTCTCATGATTCTTCATATTGGCGTTGGCACTTCTATTGACGATTTATTTTTACAACTTTAAAGAAAACACTGGCTTTGCTCTCTATTGTGCAACTGATAGTGATATGCAAGTCTCATGAACGCAACTGGAAGCTGCGTCGAAAACCCCACCACTTTTTATAATAAACTTAATGACCTCGAAAAACTTCTTCCATATCTGACAACATCGGACGTATGAGGATGTGCATTGATCCCCATTAAATCAGGTTTTTAAAACGTCATTTGTGAGTTTGTTGTTGACATTTTAGACTAATACGAATTAACTTAAAAATTCAAAATTTATTATTAGCATTTCTATCAACAGTTTTTTATATTAGAAATAACTTAATTCTACAATAGATGTTGATTTTCTAATAATTTTTTTAGCGAACTTTATTGACCTAAATGTCTTGAATAAAAATTATGCATAAAAGAGTGTATGGCAATTAAAAAAATTTATGGAAATTCGTTTGATTACAGCTGCAATCTTGTGGGTGCACAGTGCAATCTGAAAATCGCCCATTATGTAATCCGTAGTTACCTCACTGTATGTTAATATGTCAATTAGCAATCTAGAACAGTGAGAAATGCTTAATCGAAGGTAAAATTGCTGTTGCAAAATTATACAACTTCTTAAGTCTGTTTACATAATAAAGCAGTTGGCGAGATCTTTAGCCATGAAATTGAATATCGCACACACTTGCAAATTACTGTCGCAAACTATTTTAAGGCAATTGCATTCATCATTTTCCACTTTCCATTTCATCGTCAAGAGTCACGATCAATTCGGAATGTCGCGCTCACGAATTTCCGAACGTCTTGAAAATGTGTAACGCACTGCAATTTAAGATAATCGGGTCCACGGGGGATCGCTGCTATTTCTAGATATCCCCCGCAGACTAAGATGAAGATCCGATGATGTTCCCAGTTAATCGGCGTGGTAATTGCGTGTATTATACAACAAGTCGCGCAATTTAAGCACCGGAAATTGTTTCTTATATTTATTGTTTATATTGGCCCAAAGAATGAGAATAATACTTTTGTTATATTATTGCAACTAAAGCTCTTGAAACCTTATTTGGATTTTCAAATAAAAATATTTCCCACACTCTTAAAAAACGATGTATGCTAAATCTTAGGGAAACCCAATTTTGGTTTACCAAATATGTAAGACGCCCTTTAAACAACAGGAAGTGCTTCATTTATTGTTTTATTAGGGTATTTTTTTCCTATTCGCCTCACGTTCAATAGTTTATTAAATAAACTAATGTATTTAGACGGGTATTTAATACGAATATTTGTTTGGGACATTTGCGGTAAAGTTGTTAATGTTCATTTATTGCCGATTTGTTAAAATAATTATAATGTTTTGTGTTTTATGGTTCACATGAAATCCCAGAACAAGGAATTTTCCCTTAAAAAAAAATAGTATTTGAGCTAAATTGCGGCTAATAGCAATATTCATCAATTGCTTTATTACGGAAGAAACTGCAGCAAATATTTTCCCACAAGATCCTAAATTCCATTTGTCTTAAAAAAATTTTTAAACATCTAAAATTCTTAAAGAATTTGGTTTTATTGCATACAAGCCATAAACTACTTTTTACCTATTTTATTTTTATTGCATCTATTCTGTCCAGAGTTGTTGTGATTACAAATTTTTTTAAAATCTGAAATATTGTAATTTTAAAGAAGGGTTTTTTCAGTTTACATAAAAATTGTGGTTTATTATAAAATCTTGTTAAACAATTAGTACCATAAAAATTAAAAATATTGGTATTTATACCTGTATCTCACTTTTTATATATAACTCCTAAACGAGTAAAGTAATGTATAACAAATTTGATTCTGATATCAGGATCTGATTACTTATAATTTACAATTGAAGGAAAAATAAAAAATTAAATAATTCTATAGAATTCTTATAGAGTCATCGTAATTGCCAGCCATGCGGCAAACATTTCTTAACCCGAGGGGCAGGCATCTAAAACATGGAATTTCCTTATTAAATTAGCTCAAAACAGTAAGGTAAGTAAAAGCTTACGCTATTATTCTGAAAATATTGTAAAGTCCTGTGGGCACACTGATGGCCACTTTGTTGTAAAGAATCGCTTTGACCGTTTCATCAGCGACGTGTTCAGGCGTCAAAAATGGAATGTTTTCAAACAATGATCTGAAAATGCAATTTATGAATTTGAATCTGCTTCAAAAACAATAAATTAACACATACTTCTGCTTGGCTACAACATTCTCATAAATCTCCTTGCGAGTGCATATGAAGAACGGATGAATGGTCGATGTTTTGATATACTTTTGGGCATTTTCCATGTATATTTCATCGGCGAGAGCGTCCATGAATCCTGAAACACCAAACTTCGATGTACAGTAAGTGATGGCTCGTCCTGATCCAAAAAGTCCTGTAATTTTAAATGTTAATTTTTAAGTCTAAATTTAGTTTTGTTTTGTTGCATCATTTATGTACCAAACATGGACGAAATGGCAACGATGTGTCCACGCTTCTGCTTTAGCATATCATCGTAGCATAATCGGGTTGTCTATGAAATAGTAAAATGTTGTACAAGTGACACCCTCTAAGCTTGTGCTAATTACCCATAAATTTCCCAACAGATTTGTTTTTAAGATTTCCTGAATATCCTTCGGAGATCCTTCGCGCAAGGACATTGCCGGGAGAATTCCTGCGTTATTGACAAGTATATCAATCGGACCAAGATCTTTTTTGACGGACTCCACTACATTGCTGACCGCTTCAAAGTCTGAGACGTTTACCTGATACACTTCATTTTATTAAATACATACTTCATTTATTCAAATAAATCATTGCAGCATACCTTGTATGCTTTAGCCCTTCCTCCTTGTGAAACGATATCTTTCGCAGTTTGCTCTCCATTGATAATATCCACATCACATACAGCCAATATACAACCTTCTTTTGCTAATCGGAAACAAATCGACTGTCCCAATCCATTGGCACCTCCAGTCACCTAATTTCCAATGATGCTTGGCTGTTAGTGTTTGTAAAACTTAAACAGAAAAATTGTCTTACTAGGGCCACTTGACCTTTCAGAGACTTTGGTGATGCGGGCAGGAAGAGTTGCACAATCCAATGCAGCAAATCGGGAATACCGATAAAGAATGCCTTAAAAGCTAGCATTGCCATTCGCATTATCATCACGAATGGTGATAACTTCGGCACTGCTGAAAGAGGAGCTTTCTCATATGGTCGCTCGCCCAGATCTTGGATGTTTTCCATGTTGTTTGATAATTTGACTGAAAATTATCATTATCAACGAGATGTAATAATATCTTATACAAGCGGAAGTAAACGATTCAACAGAGTGAGATTGTGTGACACTTGTGGATGCAATCGCATGCAGCGCTGTGGTATTTGCTCAAGTAAGGTAAGATGCAGTTGCACTTGAAGGCTGCACTAATCTGCGCGAATTAGAAAGCGAATAGATGACAGAAACTTTCCCTAAATGAGATGGTACTTTGTACATTCTGTGATGAATTTATTCGATTTCAATTAATATTGCGAATTTCAAGTTTTCTTTTATTTTATTTACTGTTCTTAGCGTTTCTTTTTTTAAGCCAAAGCAGATTCGGGTTCAGAGATGCTGTTCTAGAACAATTCGTGAATAATATTAAAAACAATTATGACGATCGTCGATTTGCATAACCATCTTGAGTTGTTTCCTTAACTACTATTTCAGATCTTTGTGTGGAGAATATAAAGAGAAAGAGGTTGTTCTTGGTCAATGCTACAAAAACCGTGAATTTTCTTAAAAATTCATTTTGTTAGTCAATTCAAAAACCACTAATTGTTGGATTGAGAAAAAAAAAAATGTTTTCTACAATTACCAAATTCTTGGCTTTAAGCAAAATATGCGGCACAATAAAAGTCACAAACAATAACAGAACTTTACTCGCTCCAAACTTATATTTGACTCTTGAATTTCAACACTTCGCGATCACTTACGTCTTGTTCGACGATCAATCTGATACTGCAAACTAAGCGCGAAATTCGCGTGAAAGTAGTGGCGCGTCTGAGTTAGCTGAACTCAGCTGCTGGTTTGCCTAAGCAGTTTCAGTTTTGCTCTTCGCATAAATACCCTGCACAAAAGCATAAGCTGCAAACGAGTCAAATTTGAAATAACATTCCAACTTTAAGTCATCAACATCTTTAAGAAAAGTAAAATGAATAATGAATAGAAATATCGTTTAATATATACATATATATATTTTGCTTTCGAAACTTACATCATTGATTTTGCTGAGTTTCATTGTCATTGCATCAATTGAAAGTGCAATTGCGAATGCATAAGAATTTGAATAATTTTATTTGCTTTACTTTTGTACACATTCTTAATTACGAGTTTCAGTATATCATTAACATTATTTTAAAAATGCTACAAAAATAGAATAGGTTTAAGAAAATATAATTTAATTAACAATTAAATAGCGAAGATTTGCTCTTGACCTACAGCGAGCATTTTCATGGATTCAATTATATTTATATATACTGAAGTTTACAACGTTTCATTTTATATAAATAAAATATCTTAAAGGCTTTAACGAATTATGATTATGCAACTCATACCGTCTACAAATCGTGGTTGACATGACAATGCAACAGATGGACTGACAATGTGCCTCAGTTAACTAATTAAGCGCAACATCAACACAATAGGCCGCCTGCTAATTGCTTATTGCCCACTAAAAACACCTGAAGCAATGCCAATTCATCCATGTTGGATGACACACCTTCTCATCATAAAATAATTTGCAATTTGCATGGCAATAGCTTTAGCAAATCATGTGTTATACGAAAAATCATCTTCATAATTTAATATACAAAAATTCAGTTTTTAGTTTTTATGTTGAGACAGCGAAAACTTTTGAAATTCGTTCTAAATTCATTTCCATATTCGACGCAATCTTCATGGGCAGACGTCGACCTGAATCGGTGGTCACACTCAGCTATTTCATTGGGTTATCGAGTTTTTCAAGAATTTTATTTTCTAGAAGTTGTATACGAAATCTTGCAACAGCCCTCCCTGCCGCCTTTTTTTTTTTGTTGTTTGCTTTATCTTGAACACGTGAAGAAAATTGCATTCACCTTTAGATCAGATGTTAAATATGTGTTTAGCAATTTGCATGTTAGTTAATTATTTGTTTAAATATATTACATGGCTGCAGGTCCATAGTTCCACGGTCAAATGCATGTCTCCTTTCATTTATGGTATAAAACTTAAAAATATAAATTAAAACCAGTTTGTGTCAATGAAAGTGTTCTTTAAGATTTATCTGTAAAATATCTTTACTCGAGTTAATGAAATGGAACAGGTAAATAGTGTCAATCGAATTTACTGCGCATCAATTTACAAACAGATTTTATAACTTCTTAAGTGTATCTTGTGAGACTTTGACTATTTATACTTACTTTATACATGCACCAACTGATCACAAGGTTTGTGGGTAAAACAATTTTTTTGGCAATTATTTCTTCTTAAAGTCTCACGTCTTCCATTACCTCATCATCGGCAATTGTGTTGACAACATCCGCTGAATATTAAAGAAAAGATATGAGGAATGGTGAATCCGAGAGTTATAACTTCTTGAGCAGATAATCCATCTTAACGAATCGGTAGCCCATAGTAACAGTCATCTATTGTATTCAACATACCATAAGGATCTGGCTTCTCCAAGGTTAGTCTTCCCAGTATATGACAAATGATGTGCTCTTGGCACACACACACATGAGTCCAATCAATTAAGGTAATTGCTGTAATGATGTCAACCGTATTCGGTATTAAAAGTATTATTAAAAGATGTAAGAGCAATATTGCGGTTGACATATTACATTACCCACATAGCATGAAGATTCTTTCGTCGACAGTAATGCGATAAATCTCTCCTGGGCTACGTTTAATAAAATCTCCAGCGGCAACTGGCCTTCACTGTCATGGCAACCTTATGTTCAGCCGTCATCGGAAAATGTGAAAATACCGTTAAAAGGACGAGTCATGCAAGATATGGCAAAATATGAGCAAAGAGGACTCTGACAACTGACAACGTAGAACAACAATAATAATGCGTGGGCGCACTGAATGAAATGTGGAAATGGTTGGGCGGCCGGCAGCCCTCCACCTCGCAATCTCGATGGCCCTGGAATGTCGTATCAATGGCCACCGAAAAGTGAATTCCATTGTGTCAGCAGAAGATGTGCAACACTTATCTTAATGAAAAATTCTAATCCAGCAATAATGGCGACAATACGTAGACGAAACATAATCCTACTTATTGGTGGCCTCCGAGCGTGAGCCCTTACCCTTTTGACAGCGTCACTATTTGTGATCAAAATGTTTCTTATAATTTAAGGACGGTGATGTCGTCTTACGGAGAATATTGTAGCGTCACCTCCACCCCTCTCGCATCAGTGACGTGTCATGTACGGAAGTAGGGTTCGACGTTTACAATTGTGGTGTTTCCGTAGGGCCGACATGTTACATGCATGCATTGAACCCTTCTGCAGGGAATTAATTAAAACATTTGCGATTGTTGTGTTAATTCGACCATTCTAGTGATTCTTAGAAGTGTTTGGCTATGCCTAAGTTAGTTTTCTTGTAAATCAATCTATAAGTTATTAGCGTCAACCAAAAATACGCTTTCTGTACGTGAAACTTTTCCACAATCGGATTTTTACAATGTGCAAATCTTCGCTTTAAATTTCTTTGTTTAAGAAGTTGTAAGTATTACACTAATTACATTTTTAATTTATTTATGTTTTATAAACGAGTAATTCATGAGAGTTTCTTTTTACGGTATGTTAACGTTTCGAGGTGCTTTTTTGCTCATTTTTAATTACTCAACAACTTTTGTCGGTTGCATTTCACATTTGCATGTTGCCATAACAGAATGTTGATTAATTCTAATTAATTATAAATGTTTAGAAGATTTATTTCCGCGATTTAGATGATTGCATTTTCGCTACATATTCTTTCAAAATTACGACATTCTTTTAACCAATTTGGCCAATGCGGCTTCACCCTTCTCCGCATGCAGACACACTAACATTTACACGTCTATGCAGATAACGAAGCCATCGAGTACCACGAGTGTCATTGTCACATTCGATGCACAGAATCGTTGAATCATAAAAGGAATGAATGCGAATTCATGCACTTATGCTAGCACACTACAGCAGCATATAGTAGTCAATAGTCATCAAAAGCATTTACATAATGCCGCCAAGCTCTCCAAGCACTTACTCCTCACACATTTATTTTTTAGCGATTCAGCGTCACCTTTTGTCTTCGCTGCTCACACTCATACATGGCGATGCCGATTCCCCACATAAACATATTACGTGTATGCAGAATGTCCGCGCGTTCGTCCTCAGATGCACTACAAACAAACAGTTGTGGCACTCCATTTCCTTTGTGTCCAGCTTTCAATTTCGGCGCCACTTCACAACAATGTGAATTCGCCACCCCGCTTTTGTGTGGCGCGTCGCGACGCCCGTTGTGTAGCGACTGTCAGTGCGCTGTGGCCGGTGCTTTTTGAACTGGATCGGCACCAAACAGTGCGGGAATTCGGAAGTGATGGAAGCTGCTACTAGTCACACAAGCCAAGACTTCAAGGTGCTTATACTTTGACAAATCAAATACTTATGATGTGGTGGAATTGGCGAAGGGATGAAAGACAGTGAGGAGATTTTACGTTGACAATGACGAGGATTTTTGATATGAACGCCTTGTTGTATTGTCTGGCCACTTGAGGCCCAGCAGTATGTGGGCGACAAGTCCACTTATTTAATGACGAATTTTCGAAAAGCTGCGTCTCAGCATTAAGTTTGAAGATTTTATTTGTGCTCAACAATTGTTTTTATTCAGGTGAAAATCGTAGACTTCTAAAGCGATACATAATATTAGCAAAAGCCAGTTGGCCTCCTTCTAAATTGCACCGCTTACTATCAGAATTCTACACAAAGAAGCCGCATCTTAGTATCTTAAGATTTTATGATACAAAAGGGGTTCCGCTTTGCACACTTAAAAATGTCTAGCGCATAAAGCGTATAAACCTTCACACAAAAAGTACACAGGAGCATATTATTTTAATGCCCTTGAGCCAAATCCCTTTGTTACTCGTCGCCACTCGCCATAATCGCTGGCACACAAACTCGTACAAACATTGATTGTTTCACAGCACTTTTCATTCATTTTATTTCCTTAAAAAGAGATCTCACGAAAGCGTCTACATTTTTAAAGATTTTTCCTTAGAGTAAAAATCTTTATCTATAATGAAATTGGCAAACTAAACCTTAAAACAAATAGGCAAAGAATTCAGCATTTTCTCAATGCAGCCGTGGTCCAGTCGGTTAATCGACGGTTCTCATTCTCTCCGCGGTTCGTTCCAAAACCCGCGCTCGAGTTCAATCCTCGGTCGGTCGCGACTCGGATTTTTATTTTGTGCCCATTTCGCTCACACGCTAAAACAAATTGACGGGGAACCCAACTATAATCAAGTGCAGCCGTGGTCCAGTGGGCTAATCGGCCAGTCTCCCATTCTCTCCTTTTCCTCCCACAATGCGCGCGCTCGAGTTCAAGTCCCGAGCGCGCCGGAATTTTTATTTTTTGATTTT
>JANSTS010008219.1:47390-61725 GCA_026546915.1 Sylvicola fuscatus | reverse complement strand
AAGAATTTCACAGTTGATGTTAAGAATCTATAAGAATTTATATAGAAAAGAAACGGACGACAACAAAGCAAACTCGTAAAATCTACGTCTAAATTTATTCTAACTCATGACAATTATATTTATATGACCTATAGCTGCACCCAAAATCTCCGTTGCCTGTTATGGTGTGGATCCATGGCGGTGGCTTCATGATGGGATCTAGTGGCGAAGAATTCTACGCACCAGACTATCTATTGGAAAAGGATATCGTATTTGCCTCCTTCAACTATCGACTTGGCGCATTTGGTAAGCTTAAGCATCAACGTGACAAGACTTCAGTAGCTAATCCCGAAATCTTATAGGATTCCTTTCGCTTGAAGAGGAAGAACTTCAAGTACCCGGCAACGCTGGCCTTAAAGATCAGGTGATGGCATTAAAATGGCTCAAGGCCAACATTGCACAGTTCGGCGGTGATCCCAATAATATTACACTGTTTGGCGAGAGCGCTGGCGCCACTTCTGTTCACTACCACATGACTTCCGATATCTCCAAGGGACTCTTTCACAAAGCGATTCTGCAATCGGGCACAGTTGTGAACAGCTGGTCATTAGTGCAAAAATCAAATTATTTGGAGCGCCTCTGTAAGGAGATTGGTTACGATGGAGCATTGACGTCCAAGGTTATGCTGGAGTTTCTGCGTAAAGCCGATCCCAACGAAATTGTCATGGCACAGAATCGAATGTTGACAGCTGAAGAAAAACGGGATTGCGTTATGTTTCCGTTTGGGCCAATGATTGAGCCGTACAAGAGCGATCAGTGCATGATTCCCACGGACCCGTTGCTCATGATGCGTAACGCCTGGAGTAAGGATATACCCATTCTGATTGGTGGCACCTCAGACGAAGGTCTTCTGTCGTATGGCGAGGTTGTAAAGAGGCCAGCCATCATCACCGAGTTGACTGGATGCCAGAATCTGGTGCCATTAGATTTAAATTTGAAGAAAGGCAGTGCTGATTTGGATAAATTTGGACAGGCTATTAAGAAGTTTTACTTTGGTGATGCTGAACCATCAATGGATCTGCTGTTGAACTACATTGATATTATGAGTGACAAGATGTTCTGGCATGGAATTCATAGGACGGTGTTGAGTCGTTTGGCAATGAACGCCGGGCCAATGTGGCTTTTCCACTTTGCCTACGATGGGGGCGAGTCTAACATTGTCAAGATGATTTTAACTGGATCGACTTCGGTGAAGGGTGGGTCCCTAAAACTAAATCGTTTTTATTTTTAATTTTATTTGTTTTTTTTTTTCGTTATTTTCAAGGAGCTTGTCATGGAGATGAGATTTGCTACCTCTTTAAGAACATGCTGTCATCAAAAATAAAGAAGGACAGTCCCGACTTCAAAACTACGATGAGGCTTATCGGCCCATGGACTAGTTTCGCGATGACTGGCAATCCCAATTGTGATGAGATCAAACCTCTCAACTGGGAACCCTTGACCTCAGCTCCATACAAATGTTACAACATTTCGAATGATATTGAATTTACTGACTTTCCCAGAACGAAAAATATGAACTTATGGGACTCGTTCTATTCTAAGGATCAGCTTTTCTAAATGTAATTTGTTTGGTACGGGATGACTAAATAGTTTTAATGTTCTTCATTTTATATTAAGAATAGATTTGTAAGGAAAAAAAAAAGCCTTTTAGAGAGTGGTTTTATGTTGTAGACAAATATATTCATTTATGCGCGCGCATAACATTTCCATAATATTATTTTGTCATTAATTTATTTTGTCGTTCGGGGAATTTTAGTTTTAAACTAGCTTAAACTAGTTTACAAGCTAAGGTTTTAAAAGATTTCTTAAATTTTTGTTATACTGAGGAAAGAGAATACAAATCATTGAGAAATGTTTCTTTTATTTGAAGACAGTTCAAAGAAAAAACACCAATAAGTAAATCAAGACCGTCCTTATCACTTATGTTGTAAGAATTTTTCAAAGACTATTTCATTAATCATTTAAACAAAATTCATGAAGAGAATTAAAGAAATTGTGCAAAAAAAAGTCGTTCCTTCTAAGGAACCGTTCTTTCTTTGTGTTGAAAAATATATATTCACCACAAAACGTAAAACCGCTTCCACATATTATATACATATATGTAAATTAATCGCATGAAATAAAATATATAAAATATATATATTGTAAACTAGCCAAATGTCAAACATGTTGTCAAATATCAAAATGGAAATGTCTCACGCAGTTGAGTCTTGAGTAATTCCGGAGGTGGTCGTGCACGCCATGCACACGAGCAATTTATAAGGGAAGCCTGAAATCTCCAGAAGTTGAAGCGCGCCTTGTGTTCCCGGTGGCTGAGAAACTGTATTGACATACATAGCAGGCGTCCCAAAAGGCATTGGTAATTACAAATTTCGCCAAAACAAATATCTGTTTACCATTCGTTTCATTCATAAATGAAGCCCCTTGATGAGGCCATGCTGTCAGGTCAGCGAATTCTTAGTGCTGCGTTGCGTGTTAAGTATCTTCAACCAAAACGGCATTGACCCATAAATGCAAATATCAATTGTGAATGCTATTTCTGGTCCAAAATGTGTGTTGCCGAAATTTGGGGCGCGAAGATGATGAGGCCATATGTCGGATTAGATCATCTCCGACACTTAAGCGTGTGAGTTGTAAGAGCTTTGTCCGTATGGCTGGTTCACTGAACATATGAAAATATTGTGCGTGGCCGGAGTGCGTGATTTTTCACTGTTTGACATCATAATTTTTTATTCATCGCCTCCCCCTTAACACAAAGCGCACATAGCCAATTCTTTGATTACTTCAATTCCCACACACTCCACAGATACACACGCATTAAATCACTATTCGGTGGGAGGAAGCCATCCAACAGCAATATCCATCAAACAAAGACGAATGGGGTAGTTTTTTTTTGATTTTGTTATTGTTGATTTGGGGTTGTTTAAGTGTTTTTCTTTCAATTTACACTTGATTACTTTATTATTATGTTACCAAAATAGCCTGACATTAGGCTTCCTTATAATGAATCTTAATAATTGACATTTATCCATGGAATATGTTTGTATTTCACTTTTAGATTGCTTCTACCAACAACATCAAAAGGTAAACAGAATTCATATACTCACATACGACAAAGCTGTTTGCGGAGGGGCGTCTAATTCCGTTGAAACGGCCATTCTTCAAAAGGGACACCAGCCTACATGCGAGCGCCTCGGGCGGGAGCACATGCCCAGTGATATTTCAAAGGAACTAAATTTATGCGGCCAGATATGTTTTGTTGGGGCGAAAAAAGCGCTGGCAAATAGAACCAGCCATACACAAATAATTTATAGACACAACTTGAGTACACAGATGAGTGGAAAAGCACAAATATAAACTGCTGAATAATTTTGTGTTGTGGCCACGGAACGGGTGGACGCTCTCTAGCACCGGCGACGACAAGGAGAAATCAGAGGAACGAAGTTTGGTGTTTATTATTGTACAACCGTGTTTGTTTGATAAACCCAACGAGTAATGAGCTCGGCCCAGCACAGTCAGCCGAGATTCTTGAGACCGGGTGAGTCAAACTGTTGAATTTTCATTGTATTTGATTACACTTAGTTGCCTTTTCATCCAAGTTACAATTGATTTATAGATTTTTTTTGAATTTATTTGAAATTCGTTGATAAGATTCGCTGTAATTTGCTTTAAGAAGCTATGAAAAAACGTTCAACAATTAAGCAAAACCAACGAGTTGCAACTTTAAATTGATTCTAATTAAAATTAAACGGAAATTATTATTTTGAATGATACTTATAACGAGCATTTTCTTAATTTGCTCAATTAGTCTAAGGCCTTGATAAGAAATTTGAAGTCGTCAATTTTGCTAGCTTTGCAAATCCACCTCCAACAGCGTATGGCAAGAAATTTTAGTTGAGTAAAGGACTAATTCCCTAACAAATCTTAAAAAATTGTTAAGATAACAATTTTCTCGATTAATTTCGTAAATTTTAAACATCTTAAAGTAGTTTTATTTATAAATAAAGCAATTCCCTGCTGATTTTATCGAGTTGATGTAGCAATTAAGCCCATAACAGCATGAATAACACTCGAATATCACACACACGATCAGCGGGACGTTCTTCCACTTCAAGCCATTCTAAATTTAGCTCATTTTTTTGTATAAACACACTTTTTTAACGGTTTTCTGTCACGCATTTCAATTTCAATACAATAAATCATGCGGACGAACGCCGATTGAGCATGTCGTTGCACATAATTTACATACTTTACAGCCATTCAAATTAGAAACCAAAAAAGAAAACTACTCAATGAATTCAATTAGAATGAAAATGGTGACATAAATTTTACCTGCGGAATTGACGTTGCACCATTCTAATCTCTGCATTCAATTGCATTGTTATGAAAATATGAAGTTGCAACGGCAAAGCGACATGAAAAGCTTGACCTTTTTTCGAAAAATGCAACTCAACAATAAATTTGACATTCATTTGGTACAATTATACATTGGTGAACGTTTGAGTGTGCAGTTGAGTGCATTTCATTTGCAGGATGATTCGATAAGATCCAACAAACTGCATCGTTTTGTATCAATTAATTGCATGTCCACTGGGGCGTCTCGTCGATTTGTAAAATTGCAATCACAATGGCTCGATAATATAATTTTTCGTGTGTGGAGATTGTTTTGGCGTGCGTGACTCCATACTGATTTGCTGGCAGTATTTACGCCGTTTCACTGACTTGTGTGGACGACAATTTGTTTAGTGGATCATGATTGTTGTATATTGTCAAACAGATGAATGCGCTGCTGTGATGACGTGACCCCATAAAAAATGCGGGTTTCGCGTTTATGTTTTGCTATGTACACATGTGGCGAGGCAGTTGTTGTCAGTGACATTAAAATCTCGATCTATGATTGTGATATGTACATCTTTTGTTTGGACTGCATGGATACTTATCAATCAGACATGAATTTGTAAGATGTAAGTTTCATAACAACTTCATTTTGTTCTAAATTGATTTTGAATTTCAATCAAATTTCCAAGATTCTTTAGTTCCTCAAAAAAACACTTATTTTTGAGTAAGTATTGTTGTTAATGAAAAATCGCTCATTCTTTACGTCTAAATAAAACAAAATTATGATATCAAAAGTCTTAAGTTAAATATCTTCACTTAATATTGACTCGATTCGTTGTAGTTCCCCTTTATGCCCGGACGTTAAACTTCACTTATCAAACTGGGTCTTTATCGCAATCTGTATTGACTTCAAGACAATATACAATATTTGCCTATTGAAACTGACATTTTTGTGCATTTAAAGTAAACAATTCCTGAGACGTTCATTGTCTGGCGTTAATTGCATTTAATAAACGTCTCTTAATAAATGCATCCAAAGTAATGATGATTAAACGCACGATTGTCTTTTTAGTCACACTTTCAACAAAATTGAATTGCTCTTAAGTCACATTCAAGGTTTTATTTCGTTGAAATTGTTTGAGCTGCTAAAATAAAGAAGAAATTGCTTTGAAAACAGAAATTCATCTTGAAAAATAAACTGTATTTGCTTATAATTACGTAAAATCTTATGTCAGGAGATATTTTTAGATGCACAAGTGTTCATTTATTGTTAATGTGTCATAACTCGTAACATAAAACTCAAATGCTATAAAATGCATTTCATTGTCGTCATTTTAGTTTCAATCGAATGAAATTCTAGTAAATGAATGTTTTATTTTCATTTTCTAATGTTTATTTTACTTTAAAGTTTAATGGAAAATGCGATGTTATAGGAAATATTAATGTTCCGAAATTTAAGTTTAATTCTTTTCCCGATAAACAATTTTCAAGGAGAGAAACAGATTTCTTACCAGCCCAAAGATTCTAAGCTCAAATTGAAGATTTTAAAAAATTTGGACTTAAATTAAAAAGAAAATGATTTGACCTTGAATTTTTTACTAAAGTCTTTACTATAAAAACTTTATAGTAAATCAAAGGATTTGTAAAAAAGATATGAATAAAAATTGGTTTAATTTAAACCAATAAAAACCCGTAAATATTATACGTTTACTAAAGGATTTTTAATCTTCTTCTCTATAAGACTTGTCGACAAATTTTCTTAATTAGCGTTTAAGGAATGCAAATAGAAATTAGTCAAAACGATGCATACAAACATGCTGAATTTCGCATTGAATTCAATATTCTTAAGTGCCAAGCAATCAGCCTCGCGCTCATTAACATATTCCTCTATAAATGCGGCCTTGAACTTGTGCCCCCACACCAATTTCTCGTCTGAAATTCTTCTAATGCAATAAAATTGTTCAATATATCGCAATATTTGATCAATAGCTTTATTCAATTTTAATTAAAGCCAATCGAATAATGAACAACATCATCACACTTAATTTGCCCAATTGACCCTATCAACGATTGCACGTGATATGACGCCAAATATTCGACCAACACATTTTCATAAATGATAAATCACATTACAAAGAATTTATCGTGCTCTAAATTTAGACCACAGCGACACGGACCACCCACCCGCCCCTCTAATTTATCACCGAAATCAAACAACTCACAACATATTACATATTTAATATGTTGTAAGTATATGGCGGCGCGACGCGCGCTGAAGGCGACGCGACGTCGTAATCCGTCGGGACGACGAGACATCGAGCTTTGATTGCTTTGGTCATACACGAGTTGGGAGGCACCCGACTGAAATTATTCAGTTCACATTGTCACCACAAATGATATCATTAAATGACATATGTGATCACGTTTTCCTCCTTTTTCTATTCGAATTTTATAAGGTCACGTCGTAACATTAATTTAAGGGAAAACTAAAGTGCTGGCGTCTCCTAAAACAATTATTACCGTCAATAAATAGAAGTTGCAGTACTTAGTAATTCGTAATAATGGCGTGGGAGTTTAATTATGCTGTTTGATGCTCTGGTGTGCTTTTATGATGCAGATAAATGTTGCTCACATGGGATTTATTTTAAACGTTAATCGTGTTGCTTCATTTTATAACCGTTTGAATTTTTTATTAAAAGTAAATTATCTTTACTTAGCTGTAAGTTTACATGCACTTACATTTTTTTCGGTCAAAATACATTTTTTGCGGTTTAAAATAAACAAAATAGTTGTAAAATTTCAGAAAATTGCAGTCTTTCGAATATAAAAGTTAATAATAGTAATATTAATAGCAAAAATATACAGTTTTTTATTAAATATAGTATATCATGGGTTTTAATTTTTTTTTAAATATTGAAGTAATTTTTATTGAGAAAACCGTTCATTCTTTTATAAAATCATAAAATTTTAATTATTCCATTAATGTAATTGAAAAATTGTTTTAAAATAACTGATCGCATATCAAATTTTTAATATAAATAAAAATTTCTGAAATAATTAGTAAAACATATTCATTAAGAATTGCATTTGCTAAGTCGATACCGTCGTTATCTTCTATGTATATCTGTAAATTAATAATGTTCTGGGAACTCCGTTCACGTGGTAATATGCATGCAAACACGCTCCTAATCTGTTTACTGCGTATCTAAATTATATGTTTTGTTGAATGTTTTTACACGCAATTATTACCTGCCGTGTTTGTGCTACTTTCGAACTAATTGTGATATAAATTAATATTTAGTAGGATTGGGCAACTTGCTTAATTTTTTAAATTACGTTTTACTTTACTTTATGGCTCTTCTTGGTTGCCTCATTCCCAATCATTCAAGACAAATGTTTCCAATAAAATTTGATTCCTGAATAAGTCCTAGAATATCATAATTTAAATGTACTTAAATGTTTTTGCATCGTCGTATTGAATTGCCATAAAAACCAAATGCTAGTTTAATACTCCTTCCAGTAATTTCAATATAATTTTGAAGAAGTCCTTTTCCAAAGTGCCTCACACAATTTCCGAACAACAAAAAGTAAAACTACTTCAGAGCAACGAAATTGAATTCATTCCTTTATTCACTTTATTCTGGTCTGAAATAAAATATATACTCACTGACTTACTTGCAACTTATCTTCTTCCTGTCTTATTCTCTTGACCTAGAATACTGAAATGTGAACATCTTGAATGCACGATCCTGTATCTTGTTACTGTAAAAACTTTTTTTTTTTTCGTTGATTCAAAATTTTTTCATAGAAGAACTATGCATTTTCATCCTTGAAATAACAGTAAATATTATGTATTTATACTTAAAAAAATGTGTCACGTCTTAGGGATTGGTTTATCTTGAGATTTAAAGAGATATTTACAAGCTGTAGATATCATACCTCATGAAGAATCAATATTGGAACGGCTATTTTGACAAAATTTATTCGTATTGATGAGAGCAAACAACATTTTTCTCATACTCTATATGAAAGTAGTAGTTTGTCTCCAATTTTGTTCATGTTCTTGAGTGTTTACTTTTCTTTAAGTATTTATGAAAATTGTCGAATTCTGTACCTTTCGTCAAGTTGGATAGAAATACATTGAAGCACTCAAAAATGGTTACAGAAAGCCATTTTGCGTTAAAAATTCATGAGTACGAATACGATGATGAACATTTAGGACTATTTAGTATTTAATTGTATTTTCTTATTATAACGGCAAAAAATTAAAAGTCAATCTTAAGTTAAAACACAAACTTCAAAATTTGAGCTTTAATTCATATCTTCAAAACCAAATTCAATTTGAAATGAAATTTGAAATTACAAGAAAACAAAGGGAAACCACATATTGAGTTTCACTTCCACCAAATCCTTATTGATAATAAAACTTACGAAATACATGAAAATTCCATTAAAGGCGAAATCAATAAGAATCCATTACTCATCTCACTTTAACGTATTTAATTTTTTATATTTTCAGTGTTTTCAATATTTTACCATTTGGGAATAAATCACCGAATATTGACCAATCAAATTCATAACATCATCACCTAATTGTTTTCAACAATCATATTTGACACCAAAAAGCGTGCGTCATACCAAAATATGTTTTTTCGTTTTTTTTTATATTATATGAATAATCGTGTAATCATCCGAGTTCGATTCAATCGGCCAACGTCCTTATCTTATCAATCAAACTGGCAATAGGCAACATACACTCAGCTTATCTAGTCACCTTTTATCAACATGTGGTCTTTTACAATCCCACTATTTATGTCCTATAAGTTGAAGGATTTAACGATGGATTTTGTCTATTACCTTAATTATTGACAGGTTAAATTTTTAACAAACAAATGCCGACGCGAATTGAGCGCAGTTTTTGTTGTTTTGTTGTTATCATCCACAAAATGGCCTTATTATGTTTTACGGACAAGACCATCAATTATTCCCGCGGAGAATTGTCTTTCTGTGTACACAAGAACTGTAAGTTTTGCTTTGTTTGTGGAAAAAGAGAAGGCTGTAAACACGGTTTAGGATAAAGTGTTGATAAACATCGGATTAAATTGCGTGTTGCCACGACATTATTCGTATAATTCTAAGAGCTCCACCTGCAGCCGTAATTGTCGACATAGGGAATCGATCGGACCGCCATTCGCGGGCAAATAAATCGCCGTCGTGTTTGGGGTGGGTGGGTGGTTGTTCGGCAGTCGATGAATGTTCACATGCTGCACAAGCATAGGTTAATGTTATTGAGGTCAATCCGTATATGTTAATGCTACTTACAGCAAATAAATACTGAATCAGGCTGGTGGGACTCTAATCAATGGGCACGAGAGTTTTGTGTGCGGTTGACCACATCTTGGCGATACCATCTGCGCGCCGATAATAGGCTTGAGCTTTTCGGCGCGAAAAACCCGACGCCCAGCTCAACGCATTTTACGCGTTCACAGCTCCAACGATAGCTGCACCGTCTGTGTGAAACAGTCCCTCAGTAGAGTCAGTAGTGATAAGACTTTCCGCGACCACTGACGCGAATTAGAAGTTTTGTTTGCTTGAGACACGCTGCCGTTGAATATATTTAGAAGAAAAAAACAAAAAAAAAAAAAAACAGAGAAACAGTGAATTGGTATTGGTCGGTTTGCACGCGATTTGTGTTTGTTTGGTGTAATAACGAAGTTTATTTGCATGTGGCCTCCCGAACCGCGTGTCTTCGTTACTCCTCATATGTTGGGCGCACAAATTTCGCCAAACCACATATGTATCTATTAATTTTATCTTATTAGGTAAATGAATGATAATGAACTCAAATTAAATTCAGCTGTTGACGTTTGTGAGTAGTGCGCTGCGCATTCGCACAGCAGTGATTGGCTTAATTGGTTGATCTGCTTGAGTACGTGGTTCAGCTTCATTGGATGAGCGATGGCGCGTTATCAGCCCGTTTTCTTCCTAATTTTAGTTGTGTTTATATGTGAACTTTGAACTTTTTTTAAAATTGTTTTGTGTTTTATTCTTTGATATCATAAATTTGAAGTTTTCTGAATGACTCAATTTCATGACATTTCCAAAATTCAAATATTCATCAATAAAAACTTATCTAATGGCAATAAAACCTACAACTTGTGTCATCAATCTCCTAATATTACCAATAAAAAAGCGTTATCATACAAAAAAAAGCCTATCAAAAACTTCTGTAAAAAAAATTATCAAAATTAAATTATTACATAAATATCTGATAAGATTATTATTGATTGTTTGATTAAATTGTCGTGCAATCGGTGATTCATGTCATTGACTCTTTCTTTTCAACAAAAAATAAAAATATTTTCGTTATTACATATTTAATTTGCTTGTTTTAAAATGTGTTTTTGTGTTGCAAGTTTTCGGTGCACTGTTGCAGGCTTTTACTCAGCCGTTTTCCCACTGATGATATGAAATTTTGTTTGCACAAATATTTTCTTTAATACACAAAGATGATTTAAAATTCAAATTCAATTGCTGGCAAGCAGTTATCGTATAGTTTTCCTTCAGTAATAAATAACTAAAGAATTTTGTTTGTATTGAGTAGTTTTTCACTAAAATGAGTAGTTTTTTTTTGTTGTGTCAACTTATTCAAATAAATTGTGTTGAGATTTTGAGCTTAAAGCTTATGTAAACTATTTCGTCACTTCTCGACTGATATCGTGCCAAATTGTGACCAAATGTTGTTGTTTTAATAATTGTTAAAACAAATTTTGTGCTTTCCAAGCTAATAAAAGCCTTTGCTGTTTTATTTTCAGATGAGGATTCCTACATATCAGAACGGGACGCCCAACCTTCTGATGACCACCTGACCACGTTTGTGTTTAACGCGCACCACTCGCTCGGCATTGCGGCGCAACGTGACCGTCTGCCCATACGGAATTCTCGCGATCACATACTCTACTGCTTGGAGAACTACCAGACGCTGGTGCTCATCGGTGAGACGGGCTGTGGAAAAAGTACACAAGTACCGCAGGTCAGTTTCCACCAAACTTCCATTCACTTTATTTGCTCATTTTAAAAGAAAAACATAAACGTCGCGACTTCACAAATGTTTCATATCTTTTATAATTTGCTGATTTTGTGTCTTCTTGTTCTTCTGCTTTCAGATTCTGGTTTGCAACTGAAACTGAGCCAAAAAGTCACATTTCTAAATAATTAGCTCGTCTTGTCCTCGTACTCGCATCTCCTTCGCGTAAAAAGTCAACCCCTTCGTGTTATGTTCCCTTGATATTACTGTAAAAATCGACAACAACAAAAAAAATGCCATCCTAATGCTAAACTAACTACTTAAACATCATTGTAATAATAATATTTATTTATTTAATTCAAAAGTACAAATTGTGAAGTGCTCTATTAATAATACGAAAAAAAGAAGAAAAAGTTATTTAAAGAGAAAAGCGCAGAGGAAAAGAGAGAAATTATTTATCAATATATAAAAGAATGAAATATTTGCGAAAAATTCTATTAAAAAGTAGTTAAAAGCTCAATTTTTAAAGAGAACATAATTTTTTAAGTTAGAAGTAAAGTGTTTAAAAAAAAGTGTAATATTTGTTAAACAAAAAAAAGAGTCAATAACTCGCAAAAATGGTGGGTCCAAGTTCGTGGATCAGCAAAATCCTGCTGACACTGTTCTTCCTGCTGATTGCGTGGTACCTGTACATGGACTTTGCGCTCTACATGCGCATCCAAAAGTACCCGATCGACCGTAGCATGCACTTCAACAGCACCCAAACATCACAGCCCACCCATACCAGCCACACCAACACAATGGCATCTCATTCCAGCGCTGGCACCTCCACATCTGAGACGCTCGCCTCAACCGTGTACGACTCCGACGCATCGTCCGTCAACTACGACGACGTCACTTGGGTGTCGTGCGCCATAAATCCACTCTGTCACATCACCGTCAAAGCGCTAATGCTGGACCCCACAAATCACTACCTCTTTGCACCGATGGCCACCATCTTCGACAATCTGGTCGGCTTCTCGCGCACCAACCTCATAACGCCCAACATGATCTCATTCTTTCACGTGCTGGTCGCCTGCTTTGCCGGACGGCTCATCGCCTCCGATTCGCTAGGGTATCGTCGCATTGGCGTCGTCCTGTTCCAGCTACGCACATTCCTAGACGACCTGGACGGCCATGTGGCGCGCCAGAAGAAACACATTCGCGGCGAACGCTCCGAAATCGGCACAGCCGGCTACTACATTGACGGCATTTGTGACGCCTTGGGATGTGTGGCGCTGATGGTCGGTGTGTTTGTGCACTTGAAAAACAATCCGCCGCGTCGCGGTTACACGCAACTGCAGGCGATATTGCCGGTGAATGAGGCCAAGGGAGCCGACTCCGGAGTCACGTACAAAGTCAAGGTGACAACGAAAAAGGTGATACGCAAGGTGTTGTGCTTCGCCGGCCAACTACTGCTCAGCTCTACCGGCTGGAATCGATATATTGCTCTGTACCAGGACATGCTGGAGCGAAACGATGTGTCACCTATGCAGTACATTAGACAGAACTTTATCTTTAAGTCGAAGTGGTTCTTTTCGGTAGCCTGGCTGTGGCGAGTGTTTAATGTGCACGCGCTGCTCCACTGTCTGTTATTGGGCATCTTCTGCGACAAATTGTGGGAATTCTTGCGACTAATTCAGTATTTTGGATTCGTTGTACTGCTTGTCATTATCTGTATCACTGAGATGCATGTGCTTGAGGTGCAAAGTTTTATCTTTAAGACGCTTACCGGCAATAATACCGCCTTGTGATTACGCGCAGAGCTTTACTGATCTCCTGATTGAGGCCGAATCCAATTTCGGAAGTGCTATAGAGTTTATTGTTGCTTTTTGTGTTTGTCAACCTCTAGTAGTTGTTTCTAAGTTACCCGTCTTACTAAGTAGAGCCGATGAATGGAGATCTGGAGATTTGTATGTAAGCTCTTTAGTTGTATAGAAAGACGCTATCCGCCTCAGTCGTTGATGGCTATTTTAATTATTATTCGTCATTTTCGTTAATTCTTCGTGTCATTTTACTTACACGCGCTGCGATGTCACACATTCGTGTTTCTATTTTCTACTTAGACTTTATTCTAGTTGTAAATATTGAGAGCTGAGTTTTACATAAAGCATTTATCTCTTTAAAATCTTTAGAGTTCTATAAACAAATGTGTACAATCTATTTTTATATAAAACAAACCAGAAATTCTATTACAAAACAATCAATGTGAAAGAAAATAATATAAAAGAAAATCAAAAAATGTTTTTTAAGCGAACCGTGTGTTTGCATTAACGAAATCTCATAAGTGTTTTTTTTTTCAAATTGACTAGTTTTGTATCTTAACATTTATTCGGTGCATTGTTTTCACGTCTTACAAAGACTCAAGGATAATAATTGCAAGTCGTCCTTTAAATTCGTTGTTTTTATTGTGAGAGGGTTTCAGGTGAAATTCCTATTATCGTTTCAAGATCATTTCAGAACTATATTAATATAGTTGACGGTTATACTGTCGTCAGCAATCATTTGTCTTATTAACCGATTGACTGTAACTTTTTCTATTGTCCATTACCAGGAATTAGGTTTTTGATATAAATTTTTGAATTCATCTTGATAGTATTAACGATTTGTTTTATTTTTTCTATTGACGTAAACACCAATTACGATGTAAATACACTAACGTTTTGTTAAAAGAACAAAGAAAATCATTATTATTAATATATATTATATACAATATTATTGACTCTAATTATTACTATTATATAAATGTATAAATTTTAAATAAAAAAATGTTTAAAAAATGTATTTGTCAACAATTTTTTTTAAATTGCTTAACAATTTTAGTTTTGAAGCCGTTTTAAATTGTTTTTTATCTATTTTTCATTTTTAATTATTCCTTCAAATTTATAATCC
>JANSTS010008219.1:11132-40677 GCA_026546915.1 Sylvicola fuscatus | reverse complement strand
TATGCCAGTCGGAACTCTCTAGACATTCACAGGATGAAACATTTACTGAATTAAAATATTTTGTTAATTGGTAAGATTATTTATTTACGGTTACATTTAGATATTCTCTTTTTGTGAATATTTTGATACTTAAAGAAGGAACCGTTTTGGGTTTGAACGATGACACCTCCTCCCTTATGTCACAACAAATATTACAATTTTCTTCTAACATCCTCATGCCGAAGCATAAGCGAACACCACTAATCTGAAAACAAAAAAAAAAAAAAACACGCCACAAATCACTCAAGGCGTCCCCAAAAGAGAACCAGCCAAGAAGACGTCCACGCGACTGAATTTTAAACACTTTTTCAACCCGGCCACTCAACTCCTCTCTAATTAAGTCTCTGTGTAATGGGAATCTTCTTGCGATGCCGGCGACGCATTTGCTGTCTCTCCCAGAACTCATAGTAGCGCTCTTGCTTCAGCCACTCCTGATACCGATACCACCACTCCTCCCACTTCACATAGTCCTTGAGATCGAGATCGCGCAAGTAACCACAGTTCTTGTAGTAATCATAGCGAACGCGCACATCGTCCCACGACATCGTACCGGACGGCGCCGTCGTCGCCAATTCCTCGGGGAAATGGCCGGCCGGCGCCGGTGAATAACTGTAACGACGCGGCGGCGACTCGAGGCCTTCCTCAATCATTACTTTGAGGGCGCCACCCGTTGAGTCTTTTGTGATACGCATATTCTCCATGTTGGAGCGGTCGACACTCCACTGGGCCATTTTGCCGAAGCGCTCCGACAGCGTAAGGCGAGTGGTGGCAGTGAATGTGGGCAGTGAGTTGCTGCTGTCTGACGACTCGTCCGAGTCTGATGACTCGGCTGTGCTTTTCTTACGCTTCTCTCCCTCGATTTTGACGCGAGTTTTCATCTGCAGATACAAAAAGGTTAGACTATTGGATATTTTGGAGTTGGGATTGAATAAATTTACTTTGTCTGCGGATTTGTCTTTGTGCTTTTTGCTGACGACTGGTTGGGATGATTCAACTGGAGGCTCCGGAGGAGGGCGAGTTTTTGTGCGTACTTCTTCTGGTACAGTGATGCTGGCAACGGGACGGCTGCGAGCTGTTACGCGTCCCCCTCCATCTTCAGTTGCAACCAGATGACGCGACGATACGGCGGCGGACGACGACGACGATGTCGCAATTCCTCGCAACACTTTAGCTGGAGCATGAGCGATCTAAAAGGATGTCATTTGTGAATGGGAATTCAAGAAGGAGAATTGCTTAAGTCATACCTTTTCATCGGAACGATGTTTGCCGCCCTTGCGTTCGGGCGGCGGAAGAACAGCGCCTGGACTAACCGGCCGAGTGCGTCCATGACGGTGATGGCCGTCAGCTGTGCGGCGAGACGATGCGCTGCGCGATGCATGACCCGACGACGTTTTCATGCTTGGCGGAGATCGTGGACCGCCACGAGTACGCGATACCGATGTCGACCTGCGCATACAAAAACGTTACAATTCCCAAGTTGGATAGGAAATCTTGAAATACCATACCTAGTACGGACTCTTAGTGGTTTTGGCGAGCACATGGTGCATGATTCATCCGAGCAGCTACTGACACTGCTATTGGACGGTGTTCGAGCGCCCTGGAATTTAAATGGTCAAATTTTGGACACTAACCAGACGCCAGATATCACAAACCTTATGCATCCTTGGAGGTGGCGATGGTGGTCGTTTTGAACGCGGCAAAATAGATCCACCCTTCTTCTTGGTGGCAGCGGGCGGTGGCGGCAATGGCGATCGGCGTCGCAAACTAGACGACGATGTTACCATCGGTGAAGGCGGCGAATGACGACGACGAATCATTGCGTCGGGAGAGCGCGGCGATCGCGGTGACTTGCGACGGCCACCATGCAAGGGTGGTTCGGGCGGCGAACGCGGTCGCCGCCGCATATCCGACGAAGAGATTGGTGGCGAACGCGGACGAGCCGACCGTAAATCAGACGGAGATCGCGGCGACGGACGACGTCGCATCATTGAGTCACCGCCGAGTGGCGAACGCGGTGACCGCCGTCGCAACATTTCGGAGGCGGGCGGAGAACGAGGCGACCGACGACGCAGTCCACCACCACCGCCAATTGGCGACAGACCGTTGCCGCGCATCGGCGGCGGTGATTTGCGTGTACGCGAACGACTGCGACTGGTGCGGGTGCGCGCGTATCGGTTGTGATAATTGTCGCGTTCGCTGTCCGAGCTGGCCGAATGGTCCAACATGTTGTGGCCGCCACCAGCCGCTGTGCCGCCCTCAATGTACATCCGCTTGAATCCGGTGTGACGCCAGCGATTCGGGTCCTTCTCCTCAACCTCCAGCAGCTTCTTGTCCCAGTAGTCGTTGGTGGAAGCGCGCGCCTTCTTCATCACATTGTCGATTTCCTTGCGCTTGCCGGCCACCAAACTGGGATCTGTTCGGGCGTAACCTTTAATGAAAGTTGAATGTCTTATTCAAGACAATTCATTACCTGACATACGCGTGACGATCGGCTGTCTGTCCATGCGCAGCTTTCCCATGTTGCTGTTTGACGCGCCGCTGCCACCACCACCGCCACCGCGATGGTGTGGACTCAAGTCGCGGCGTCCACGATTTGACATTTAACTTGTTTACACGCACACGGGCTAAATATTTTGTTAAAATATATGATTTCAATGAGATTTGGTTTAATTCTTGATACACAAAATAAAAATGAGCTATAAAGGGGATAAGGAGGGGCAGACAATGCGCGCAATAGCAACGCCAAAGGTGTACGAGAAGCGCGTCCGATCGACATGGGTGCAGAGAATTTAAGCGACAGGGATAACCGACACGTAAAAATTGTGGGGCCGCGACGAAAACGGCATCACGATGACGTGTGATGGCTGCTGGTGGAATTTCGGGAAGCTTCCTGCCAAGACTGAATGGGGACCAGCACCGCACCGACCGAAGGGTGCGCCCCGCAAACCGGCGTCGATTACATTTTCTTTTTTTCTTTCATGTTCAATTCGTCAGGAATCCATATGTTTTGCACGACCAGACACTCCCACTTGCACTCACAGTTGCAATCAATGTTCAAGGTTGCATCCAATGAAACTCTTCCTAGCGGACTTCAGAAAATTCTCACACACAATTTCAACTGCAACGCCATTTTTTTTGCATTCGGAAAATTTCATTTCTGTTTTCGCCTGTGAAAATCTTATGCGATCCTCAAATGGGTTTGTACCTTAAACGAGACGATTCCACGGATTTCGCACAATTGATTAACACCTTTGTGGTGGATTTTTGTTCAGGACTTATTTTTGTTTTCACAGGAGAGGTTCGTCACATATCGTTCTTATTCTCGCACCAGTCTAGACATTGCTAGCGCGGCCATTTTTGAATGACCAACGGCGTTGGAAGGTTATCTAGGTTTGACGTTTACATGACATTCGCCAACCTGAGCTAAAACTTATGAATGCGTGAGTTAATTTTAATTGTATTTATATATAATTTGTGATAATATTTTTAAAATTTGTCAATATAATATTAAACATTTGAACAAGAAATTCCATTCAACATTATTAATATAAAAATTTTATAATATATAAAACTTTAAAAATAAAAAATTTGATTACAAATGTTAAAAAACAAAAATATTGGTTTTATACAAAACCATCAACTTGATCATTAGTAAAAGGAAATTAAAATTATATGGTAAATTAACCGTTTTTCATGAAATTTAAATAAAATTCAATCACAGTTTCCTAATTATTTCGGATTTACGAACATTTATAATTTGCCACTTTTAGCCAAAAAAAAAAGTATGATCTTAAAAACAATTAAATTCTCTCACATAAATACAAAAGCTTTTAGTTATCAAATTTGAATTTTTTTTTTCCTTTTTTGCCTGTAAATAAATCAATTTAACAATTATTGATGTTTATAATGATGAAATCAATTTTCTAAAACAAAAATTTTCGCTACAAAAATAACGGTAAATTGAATTGTCCCTAATCGTTGTAAATCATTTAAAAAAATCCAATATTATTTACAAATTTATTTCATCCCAACTACAATATATTTTAATAGAAGATACTCGATTAATTTAGTGTTTATATTGAAAAATTATTAATCTTATTGTACCAAGAATTAAGAACGGACTGATTAAATTGATTCAATGAAACTCGTTAAGTGTTTCAAAAGTTGTCGAGTTCTTATGAAAATTATATAAATCAACAGAACATTGTTGTTATAAGATTTAACCGTAATTATAGTAATTAACACGTCAGAAAGCGTTGTTTGTTCAACTAAATATAAGGACTTTCAAGTGTTATATAAGTTTAGAATAAATTGATTTTTTTTTAAATAGTTGTCGTAACAATAATATTCTAGCAATGTATGTAATAATTCAAGCGATTTAACATGTTTAGAATGTTATAACTATATTATATTAAATTTAACTATGATATTGTTTAAATATTTGATATAAATTATGTTATATTCAAAAAATATATCGACCCAACAATGTAATAATTATTCAGTTAACCGCGACTATTTCCCATACGAGTATGTTTATGCAATTTCTCAATTATGAAAGTGTTTAGAATTATGCTTCATTTGTATGACTCACCATATTTATACTTAAATACTAATTGTTTAATTAATATAATAAAATATACAATTAATGTGAAATATACTACAAATAATTGTTTTGTTTTGACTAACATTAAACAATTTGTCTGATTTAACTACTTACATGCAAAAATCTTACAACTATCTTAAGCTATTACAAAACCGCATTCGCAGGCAGCATCCTTTGATTCATAGAAAGCGAATCTCATGGCTAAAATATTCGTCAATACAATTATTCTTTTATTCTGATTGTAACAGTTATGATTTCGTTTAGATGATAACTTAAGTGCAATCGGGAGTTTGAAATATTGCTTTTAAAAGTTTATGTTAAAATATTTTAACGTTTATAAACAGTTTGATTAAATTGAATCAAGCTAATAATTAAGATAACCAAAATATGGTTGCAACAAACATATCGACCATCCAATAAAACCTGATTTATCCGGCGAATTTAAATCGTTTTTTCCCAGTTAACATGTAAGATGTTGAAAGAAGACATTTTGTAAATAAAAATAGCTATTTTTAAATAAATTAACTGATTTTACGCCTAAGAAGCTTGTTGATGTTAACATTAAAGAAAAACTCTTATGAATTGAGTGTTTTTGCTGCATGCTTCAACATAAATTAATAGAATTTAAGCAGACATTTGGTTAAACATCCTTACAGTTGATTTTACATACAAGCAAAAAATCACTATTTCAACAATGTCAATCAAGGTTCTTTCACAAATTAAGTGACCTTGACCAATGAAATGTTAGTTTCGGCGGCTTTTACAGCAAAATAAGGGAGGAAAATGTAAAATGATGTAAAAAACACAGTACCTTGCTCTTTTTTATGAAACAATTTGGCAAAATATGCGCCGCGGCGAGCTCGTAGGAAGGATCCGTTGCCTGATTTGTGAGTCGCGTTTTCTGGTTTTGCAACCTACCTTATTTCGCAAAACATTTTCGTTGTTTTCTTGTAAAATATCATTTTCAATGTTCAATTTAACCATAAAATGGATTACTAATGAAGAGTAAAATAATCACTGTCAAATTATTGCTAATTAATTATTATTAATCGGATAAAAAGTGTTTGACATGTATTCATTGTTTTAGTTTAGTGTTGATTTTTTTTCTTACGTTTTGTTTTTTTTTTTGAACTATTTATAAACAGGACACTTCACAATATATTAATATAAATTCTAAATGCTAAAAACAAACAGCGTCAAGACGCTGCATTCACTAGAATAATTAATTTTAATTTGATCATCACGACGACGCTTAGTTTCGGAATAATAAATAAAATTAAAAAAAAACTCAATTTGCGCTTGAGTACAAAGTAAAAAGGAAAACAATGTACAGGTCCTGACTGGGCATACTCATGGGTCACGACTTTAGTCCTTAAAATTACGCTATCGTTCAGTTTAAATTAATTTGTATTGCTCTGTTTGTCCATAAATAACATAAAAAGCAGGCGTGACTGGCGCTATCTTTTAAAACTTAAGATAGATTCACAACTCTTTAAGATTCTCCTCTTTTAAAGTGTTTTTTTTTTGTGTTCTTTTACAATTGACAGTTAATTAAAAAGCAACATTCATTTGAAACAACAAGCCGATGTTGATATGCAAATAGAGGCAGCTAAACTAAATCAGTAAATGTCTTCCTCCCCCTCCCATACGCGATACAGACTAATCTTGGTGTGTCTTCATAGTCACAATTAACTGGACTGCCGATTGATTGGGATCAAAACAAAACGACAGAGAGAAAGAAAACTGGGAAATAATGATCACAGCCATAAACGTCGCGGCGGTCGTTTTGCGTGGCCAAATTCGCCAGATAAATCAGGTTAGAGCAATAGGTCACAAAAGAAGAAAAAATCGAATCAATCATTGGCCGGCGCCGCTTCAACCGCCACCGCAGCTGGAGACGATGGCTGAGCGGCGGCCGTCTCAGGCTCAGGTTCATCGTGGTGCGTCGTCGCTGATTGCTCATGACACTGATCAGGTTGTCGCTCCTCATCAATTTGGATAGGCTGAGAATGTTGTGATGGCGGCGATTGGGCCTCAACATTCTGTTCAGACGACTGATTAAAGCTATGGTTGTCCTCCTCCTCCTGCTCATCCTTCTCCTTCTGGTAGTCATTGTTCTGTGAATTCGAACTGTGCACAAATGACGACACATTGTTCTCATTGTTCTCATTGTTTGGCTCGCCCCCACCAGCGGCACTGCCATTCTGAGTGTTGCTGTCTCGGTGTGGCTCCTCGTCATACAGCGGAGTTGTGTTTCCCTCGCCGGTTGGCGGTGTTTCGCTGGCTCGTTGTTTTGGCTGTGCATCATCGAAATCGGCAAACTCCTCTTGACTGTCATCGTCAATTGGTTCGGTTTGCTGCAGCAGTATTTCAGACGATGGCGCCATTTTGGCGGGGCCGTGTTTGCCGCCGTCATTTGATTTACGATCTTGGCTTCGATTGTCACGACGATCGCTGCCTCGATCGCTGAAACGACCCGCACTGTTTGAGCGATCACGCGATTGGAAGCGACCACCTCGTTCGTTGTCTCGCCAATTGTTGCCGCCGCGACGATTATTGCTATTGCTGGGATTGTTGCTGCGGCCACCGCTTCCGCCGCGCATACTGCGCTCTTCGCGTTCAAATGAGTCACCGCGATCATTGTAAAACGGATTGAAGCCAGCTGGAAAAATATCTCGGTTAGAAAAATTATTTTAAAGCAAATTCGGACGGGAAATCTCACCTTGTCCAGGTTGTCCTTGCTGATTTGGTCGAGCATTTCTGATAAACATTGGACTGGGAATGCCCATTCGTGGTCCAAATGGGGGGCCACCATTGCCACCGCCGCTGGCGTTCATGTTGCCGTTGCCGCCACCACCACGAGGGCCAAACCGATTTTGGTTGAAGAATTCACGAGGACCTCGTCGTTCCCCAAACTCTTCCATTCGATTATTGAATTCTGGAAATTGAAAATATGGGATTAGTGTCAAATTATTACCAATTGTAACCGCCAAAAATTTGGCAAATTACCACCAAAATCGTTATGTCTACCATGTACTGGGCCTGGTCCACCTGGACTTATTAACTGCATTGGCGGCATATCGATGAGACTTGGTGGATCACCGGGAGGCGCACCGCCAGGACCGCCACGCCACATTGGCTGAGCCATTGGAGCATCGCCGCGCCGTGTAAAGTCTCCACGTGCGTCTCCGGCAATGTCACGAAGTCTGTCCTGCAGTGGCTTGTTATCACCGCGTTCCCGTGAAGTATTATCGCGACGATCGCGAGATCGTGATCGTCCGCGATCAGTCCATCGCGAATTGCGATCACGGAAGTCATTGCGTCGTCCACCATCAGCACGATCGCCACCAGCAGCACCACGATCACGATCGCGATCTCGTCCCCTGCCGCGACTGTTTCGGTCATCACGGAAATCTCCACCACGATCGTTGCGATCTTTGAAGCGATCGCGTCTCTCATCATTGCCACGATCATTATGACTATTGTTGCTGTTCGGCATTTGCATGTCTGGCATCTGTTGTGGAGGTGGCGGTAGAAGGCTCGGCATTCCCGGCGGCATGTTCGGGAACATCTGATGCGGTGGCGGGCGATTGTACATCGGCGGCGGTGGCTGTTGTGTCGGATTCAATTTACCACTGGGTGCATTGTCGTCCTCCATTTCGATGTCCATGTGATCATCATTGCTGCCAGCAGCTGGCGGTACAGGCGGGAATTGACCCATACCCATAAAATCGGGTGGGTGACCACCGCCGTGCACACCGGGCGGCGGTTTATCCATTGGCGGTGGTGGTATTGGCGGAAGGCCGGGTATGCCCATGCCGCCGCCAGCCATCATCATCTGAGGTGGGGGAACGCCCATCGGTAGTCCGGGCACCATGCCGCCGGGCATCGGTATGCCCATGGGCGGCATCAGTCTTGGACCCATTGGGAAGCCGGGCGGCACAGTCATGGGTACACCGGCCATCAGTGAGGGTGGCGCTCCCTGAGGCGGCACTTGTGGGGGTCCCGGCGGCGGTTGGCTGGTGTCGACGCGATTGCCGCCACTCGCTAGTTCACTCAACTGTTGGAACATACTAGGCATGGGTAACATTTGAAGACTGGCCGACGGTGTTGTCGATGCGGCCTCCTTCTTTTGTTCGGTCTCCTTCAATTTGTCCTTTAACCAATCGGGCATTGAGTCTTCATCGAACATGCCGCCTTCCTCAAGTGCTTCGCAGTCGGTGTTCGGCGTTATCTTGGACCATGGCACGTAGCTGACACCTAATTCCAGCTCCCAATAATCTTTCCATTCTTTGCTTTTCACTCCTTTGCCGGCCGCCCACGAGATGGTTATAGCGCGTGACTGCAGTTTATGATTTTTCAAATTGTTCATCGCCTTGAACGCATCTTGGCGGCGATTCATGACAATAAAGGCACAACCACGCGGATGAATCATGTCAATGCTGACAATGTCTCCGTACTTGCCGAACGTATCGGACAGCTCCTCTTGTTGAACCAGTTTCGAGAGATGACCCACCCACAATGTGGTGCTGCAAACTGTAGACGAAAAAAACATTTAGTAAATGCGCTCCCAAAAAGATTTGTATCAAAACTTACCACTCAGGTGATCCTTCTTAATGTCGGGCAAACCCTTGCGACGACGCTCACGCTCATACTCGCGCTCCTTCTCTCGCTCCTTGTCACGCTCTTTCTCTTTGGCACGGTCACGATCTCTGGAACGCCTCCTCGACGATCGCGGGCTGCGACTTCTAGAGCGCGACGTACGTGACCTTGACCTACGTCGCCTGTCTCTACGATCTCTTGACCTAGATCTACTTCTTCTCCGCTTGCCGCCGTACCGGTCATGCTCCACAGATGAATGTCTCGAATCGTTGCCATCCAAATTGATCACCTCTGTCTTGGTGCCGTCCTCATTGGAAATGAACTCCACCTCAGGCTCCAACGGACCACTAGTGCCGCCGCTATTGTTCAAATGATGCATATGGTGAATGTCGCCGCCCATCGACTGCATGGCCGCCAGCAGAGCCGTCGTGCTGTTGTTGCTGCTGCTCGTCACCGTGTTGTTGTTGCTGTTGCCCTGCTGCAGGCCGAACGGCACCTGCTGGCCTTCCATCTGTGGCACTGAGTGGCTAAGGTCGCACTCATTAGCAAACGGCAGCTTCTTTAGGACGGTGCGTAAATGTTTCTCGAAAGCTTCTTCGCGTTTATGCAGCTCAATCAGTTTGGTTTTCTTCTCTTCTTGCTGCTGCAGCTTCTGCAGCTTCTGCAATTGTCGCAGAATATTTGGATCGTTGAGTATTTGCGACAGATTGTTGCCCTCCAGCACGCTGGTTACGTGCGGTGACTGTGTTTTGTCGTCTTCTTCTTCGTCACCGTAATCATAATCGAGCAGTTTCTTGTTGAACTTGACTGTGTCCTGGGCTGACTGAGCACCACTGCCAGAGCTGGTTGGCTCATTGCTAGCCGTTGTCGCTGTTTGGCGGATCAGCATTTGCTTCAAGTGCTGCAACTGTCGCAATGTATTACCGTCCAATTGACTGTTTGTTTGAGGTAGCATCTTTAAGAGAAACAAAATTAGATAATGAGAATTCCAGCAGCCCAATGGAAATATTTCTATCTTACAGATCCACTGAATTCTCCGGACATGGCGAGATCATCGGCAGCACTTTGTACTGGGGAAGATTCATGCGGAATAGCGCCTGTAACAGGGGAATTTAACATTACTATTTATTAAAGTGAAGAAATTTTGTTTAATTACCATTTAAGGGACCATCAGTGACGGGATGCTGATTATTTGGATCGGCTAGATCAAACAGTGGCTGTATGACTCCTGGTGCAAAAACATTGTTCTTCTGCCACAGATTCAGCACTCGAATGATACGGCTCTTGTCGTCAGATGCACAGCGAAACAGATTGGCGAACGTGTGCTGCATATTTCTAGCGAAACGGGGCGCAAAAACGTCCTTCTCGGCGCCAAATTGGTGCCTAGACTGTCGTACAATCGAGTCAATCACATACAGGCCAGGTATCTTATACTCTGGCTTGCACTTCATGATGAACTTCTCGACACTTTGGACAACATGTTTGTAGAATTTGATGGCCTTCATTGCACTCCGTGTGATCGCTGCCATCTTCGCCTTGGAGATTGGCGGCTTCGACTCGTACAGCCCAGTGAGCTAAAAATGAACCAGACAAACGACATTAACACCAGACGTCTATTCACATGCTTCTTGAAATGTTTATGTAACACCAAAATAGCATCTGTCACAACACCATCACTTTCTGCACTTACCTCATTGTTAAACGCCACAACAGTCTCCATTGTGGAGTGTGGTTAGATGTCCAGCTACACGTAAAAAGGATGGCGGATAAATTTGGCTGATCGTTCGCGCGGACGCGAATTCGTGTCAACTGCGTTTTGTGTGAATAGTCAGGGAGGGGTTAAATATCCAATATTAAGTGGCGGCACACATCGTCTGCTGGTCACACGGTCGCTTCCAAGTCATCGGTTACTGTTGTGACGCCTCGGGTAGACAGCTATAGCCCAGCCCCACTGTGATTGCGTGTATTGCGAGACTTTTTTCTTTTTCTTCGCTGCTACCACAAATCACACACACACTGCGTGCGTATATTTATATTTTTGCTGTGAACTGTGGCGAGAGTTGTGCGCCGTCTGGCCAGAATCCTGCACCACTTGACCACCGCGGTGTGTTTAGCTCGCTGGCGTCACTCTTGGCGGAATTCGGGACTTCTCAACGCGGATTTGACTGGAGAAACTATATTTTTATTTTGGGCAGTCACAAACCGATCGGCATTGTCACCTAGTTATTTCTTCTAGAGTTTACTGCGAGCGTGTGCGTGAGCTATGCGTGTTCGACAAAATGGCGACTACTTGTCGCCTTGGGTAGGTAGCGCAGCGGCGACACAGTTGTCAGTTTGCGGTGCAAAAATGTATGCCAGCGAGGGATGAATGGGCAATCGGTTCAAGAATGTGCGTATTGTGGGACTTTCTTAATAATTGGCTTAATTTTGTTCTTGCGGGTCATTAACCGCTAGAACTTGTTTATTTCGATATTTGGTTGACTTAAATTAATAATTATGTTTGATTTTTATTTTTGTTATCAACTTTACTCAATTATATTGTTTAATTTGCATGATTGGGCACTTTTAATAATTTTGTTGCAGGTGGATTATGTTTTATCAATTTATATCAATTAAGACTAATTATTATTAATTAATTAAAATTTATCTAAACAAATTTAATTAACAAAATTCCTACAAATTCTAAATGTATTAGTAAAAATTTTCAAATTCTTATTTAATTTTTTTTACAAAAACCCAAAACGAATTTTTTCTTATAAAAATAGTGTTTAAAGCTGAAAAGAAACCTTAATTTAAATTTTGTAATAAAAGCGAAATGAAAATTAAAAATGAACCGGTAATAGTCCTTAATTTGCAAAATTCAGCAAACTGTCACATTTGACATTTGAAATATGAAAATCGGTGCGCGATGCGCGCGCGCCATGTTTCGGCGATTTTTCGAGAATCGAATTTAGGTCCATCAGTCAGACGATTGCGAAGTGGTTTTGCAAGGGATTTTTAGGGTCTGGGAACCATTTTTTTTTATTATTAATCAATTAGAAATTTAAATTACCAAATTCCCAAAGTTGGTGTTGAAAACTAAGTATATTTAGGAGAATTAATAAATTTACAACGTTTAAATTCAAAGAAACTACAAAACCTGAAACCTATATTTACTCATTGAGCATCAGAAAATCATTTATTGACAATAAAACTAAATTTATGCGTTTTGTGGTTGCATTGGAAAATCCCCCGCTGGAAATAATGAAAAAACAGTGACGGGTAATCGGAATAGTTTTCAGCTGAAGAAGAAAACGCAAAGTTAAAAAGTGAAAACAGCTGCAAACCTGCAGGAAGGAAAATAAAATTGCCCAGCTGTTTGTAAGTGCGCAGTGGAAATCGAGTTAGAACATGCCTGATATGCGCTTGGAAGAAGATCGATTGAACACATTTGCGAATTGGTCCAACGATGCCATCGACCCGGGACGCATCGCCAAGGGTGGCTTCTTTGCGACGGGCAACGGCACCGAGGTCCAATGTCACTTTTGCCAGAAGAAAATCGCTGAGTGGAATTATGGCGATCAAGTGAGTACAAAGTGCAATACTATAAATTGCATATTCCTAATATGAAACTATTTTTGCAGGTAATGGTACGCCACAGACGCCTTAATCCTCTCTGTCCATTCGTGTTGAGTCCCCTTTCAACTGACAACGTTTTCATGACTCCAGACGCGACCCAGCCGGTGCAGCTTATGTCCGTTCCACGAACAGGTCGCGTCATACCAGCTGTAGCCCAGTACATTGAAATGGGCGTTGAAGCGGACGAAGTTGACTTACCACAAGCTGCTGTGCCAGCTGAGCAGCCCGTCAATCCACCACCGTCAATGTTGAATGAAAAAGCACGCCTGGAAACATTCAAAAACTGGCCAGTACCGTTCATATCGCCTCTGATGTTGGCCAGAGCTGGCTTCTTCTATTTCAATGATTCGGATCGCGTGAAATGCGCCTATTGCGACGGTGTCATTGAGAAATGGGAGCCCGGCGACAATCCATTCGAGGAACACCATCGCTTTTTCCCAACGTGTTCGCGTGTCCAGTTGACAACAAATGCAGAAAACAATAGCGACAGCAGCAGCAGCGGCGGCAGTAGTGGTCTGATCCAGGATGCTGTGGCGAGCCAAAATTTGATGCGTGGCCCCAAGAAACCGAAATTTTCATCCATTGAAGCGCGTCTACGCACATTCGCCAAGTGGCCGCGCAGCGACATCCAAAAGCCGCTCATCCTAGCCATATCCGGCTTTTACTATCAGGAGATTGACGATCAGGTGCGCTGTTTTCACTGTAGTGGCGGCCTGCGAGCCTGGCAGAAGGAGGACGATCCCTGGTTCGAGCACGCCAAATGGTTTCCACGCTGTGTGTTTGTGAATCATGTCAAAGGACCTGAATACGTGCAATCCGTGCAGAGTCAGATAATCAATCCTCCGTCGGCGAATCGCAATGATCAGTCACAGTCCAGCACAGCGGTGGATCTTTTACTGGACGAAGCGATGCAGTCAGAGCCGGTGGCGACAGCGCTGTTGATGGGATTGCACGAGGGACGCGTTCGTGCGGCCACACAGCGTCACATTGAGGAGACTGGCGGTCCCTACATACAGTCAGAGCCACTTATCGCCGCCGTTCTCGAGGGACAACACGAAGAACAGGACGACACGGATGAGGCTGAACCAAGTTCAAACATTGTCCGTGAAGTCTCGCGCATATTAAATACTATTTTCAACACCACCTCATCTACTACCATGACGCCAGTGTTAGACGAAGATCCATCACAGCCGGCCGAGGCGTCCGGTTACACACCGCCAGAGCCAATGGATTTACAGTCAGCTAGGATGGTGGCGCCTGCGGCCAGAGTAGCTGAGCCAAAGTCAACGGCACAATCACTCGCCGAGGAGAATCGCCAGCTGAAAGATGCGCGATTGTGCAAAATCTGCATGGACAATGAGGTGGCTGCTGTCTACTTGCCTTGTGGTCATATTGGTGAGTTTTTATTGAATCTTCCATCCTTAAGGCTTTGATTTAATGAGATTTTTTATTTCTAGTTACCTGCTTGGATTGTGCTCCAAACTTCAGAACCTGTCCACTGTGTCGGGCTGTCATTCGCGGCAGCGTCAGAACTTTCTTGCCGTAGGTTTATTTAAGAGTATTTCGGCGAGAGGTTTAGAAATATTCGCGTTTTTTCCTATCGTAACAATAATTTATGAGTGACAGTTCAATGACACCTGCCTAAAAACGATTCTTTTAAAGTTTTATATTTATTACAACTATAATTGGAGTGACTATACTATAGTTAGAATTAATGTTGTAGATGTTTGTCGTGGGTCGTGGCATCCATATCAATGTTAAATGGAATATTTTAGAGGTTTTAGTGAGACAATGATTGATATTTTTGAAGTTTTGTTTTTTAAAAACCAATTTTTTCATAATCTTATTCTTTTTTTTTTTTGGCTTGAATGTAATTCAAAAGTTACAAACGACCTCTTAGAACTAATTTTACAAATTTAATATTTATTTGAATACTTTTTCATTCATTTTAAATCGATACGATAACAAAAACTAATTATTTAAATGTTCTATTTATAAAATTATTTTGTAATATTAAATAAATAAACTTATTTATATTTTGCGCGCAAAAATTTTGCATTTTATTCCAAAAAGAAACTTCGTTGAAAACCAAGGAAAAATTAATTTCCTGAGCTACATTTGGCAACCGTGTCAACTGTCACGATACTTTGCAGCTGTCAAACGAATGACAGACGTCAAATGTCAAGTTAATTATGAAACACAATAAAAAAAAAAAACAAAAGTCTTTAAACATCGAAGGCCTTTGCATCTCGCGCGATCCCAACCATTCAAATGTCGCGAAGCTCGCATTGTGCAGTAGAGAAAACAAATAAACGCGCTTCAGAATCCAAATCTGGCCTGTGAGCTTCCTAATTACCTTTTCCGACGCCACAGGCAGCTGGTCAACTCATTTTCGTGTTGTTTTTTTCTTTTTTTCCTAAATTAAAAGAAAAACATTTAGTGGATATGTGACGAGTGTGTGCTAGTGTGTGCGGAAAATAAACATATAACAGCGGCTAAAAATCGTTATTTTTTGCTACACGGACAAAGGAGCGTTTGTTGCACAACTGCGGAGCACCAGCCACAGGATGATCAGCGCCATTGTGTCGCGAATAGTCATGTGAGTATCCACAAACATTGTGGTCTGAATATCTCATTTTTTAGGATTGTTCGAGCACATCCATCGGGAGCAGACCATTTTTTTTGTAAAGAATTCACCTCGTAAATTTGGTTTGCTAAAGAGTCGTGGTGGGGCAGTCCAGAGACGACGAGAAGCGACGAAAAAAAACCAGCTGAATTGAATAATTGAAATTTGTTGCCTATTTATGGAAATCGCCTTGACTGGATCGAATGGTTTTGGTGGAAAACTGTTAAACAGGTCTTTAGGAACGGAATTTCGCAAAATTAGTGTTGAATCAGATGCCAAAAATGGCACAGGGATGATGTAGGTAAAATGGTTGTTTTCTTGTTTTACTTTCAATGGACCACGTACCATCTCGTGCATTTCATCCAGTTAAAATCGATAATTTTCTGTCAAAAACTTCACGACGCACTTTCAACGTCGAAACTTCACTAAACTGACGACATTCGGGTGGCGTGTTTATTTTCATTAATTTTCAAAACATATTTAATCAAAAAAACAAGATTTAAGTAACCTAATTTTGGTATAATCCCTAATTCTTCGCAGTGCTGCGACATAGATTAAAGAATACAAAATTACGCCGCGGCTGGCCTTAAGATAGTGACTGCAAGTCACGCTTATTAAAAAGCAAAGACATTCATCATCATCACCCAAATCTGATATAATAGATAATGACCCAGCTATAAATATGTGCAGCGAATGTACTGCAAATGCCTGCAGCGACGACATTTGGCTGTTGCACTCTGCGGTGACGTTTCAAACTGCAAATACATAAACTTGAAAATCTATGCAGAGTAAATGACCTCCAATCAAGGTCCCGTATTCCCACCTGAGAAGACCAAAGACTGGCTGCGACTTTAATATGCTCAGTCTCTATCTCTCAAGTGATCAAGCCGCGTGCGACACCCACTTAAGTCACAATTATAAGAAACAGTTTCTTTGTTGTATTGTAGACGAAGATCATTTCTTTATGTTCAGGGAATTCTTAATGTTCATCATCAACTATTCAGAATTATGCAAATTTATGTTTTTCGGCCAAACCACCTCCGCAATGAAACTTCGACACTTTCATTGATTAACTACTCTAATTTTAATTGGATCAAATTGAATTTGTGATTAGTCACTCGGTTGCCTCTTTCAGTTGACCTTGATCTAAATTTTACCGTTAATTATGTAGCTTGTATTGCTTTTGATCGAAAATGGCAAGACGGATCGTCCAGCTGCAAGTAAATGGCCTTGCAGTTGGACTTTCGATTTTCACTCAATATATTGCTTGAGACTTGATATTCGCACAAAGAAGCTAAACTTACTCTATTGACGTAGAGGTTGTTGTCCTTTGTTATTAGAGTGTTGATAATTCATTTGTGAAATTTTCAAATTAGTAATAACTTGTTTTTAACAAAGAATTATCACTTTTCTTTCTTTCGTTGGAGATTTAGTTCTTCTCGTGTCGTATTCAGCCTTTTTTATTTTGACGATTTTATTATTAAAATTATTTTAATTATTCCAATTATTTAACTATTAATTAAAATAGATTTCCCGGTCAAATTTCCCAGTAAAAAAAATCCATTTTATGCAAGAAAATAAACATTTTTAATGAATTACACAAAAAAATTAGTACATAATTTCAAGGTCATTTTCTTATACCTTACGCATTTTAAATTGAAAATTTAGAAACTTTATTTGCTAAATTTTAGTTGCCATCTCAAATTTTTTAAGAAATAAACCCAAAAGATGCAACTTTTAATTTGTTTTGAAAAACTATTATTTCATTTTTGCTGGAATTAATGAGATGCCGTTATGGAGGAAATACGATTATATATTTATACTTAAGATACATCGTAAAGGCGCATTAAAAAAGCGTTTGTTCAACTAATCTAAGAAAAGCCCTCTAATCCAGCTTTCATTTTCAAATTAAAATTCTAAGAGCATTTATCGACCAACATTTCTGATTTGCGATTGTTAATCTTCCAAATTAGGCGATGACATAATTTTTTTTTATGTTGCAAAACTGTGAACCATGATGAGCTAAACCAACTTTAGTCTATCAATCCACCATTCATTTTCAATTGTAATTTCATCAGGGGGAAAAAAATTCCATTGCCCGCACAAAATATGTTCATTACAAATTATTTACATAAAAAGTATTTCGTAAAATACCCCGAAGCGACAACATTAAAATTTGTTTGTGCGACTTTTGTGGCCATTTCCGGTGCGGATTTTCCTCGCCATGCACAAACAGTGGCCGCCGTCTTCCACAAGCCACGCTTCATACTCGCAACTCGTACATTACCTTTAACCACACGCTCATCATCACGGTTCTTAGTTATGGGTTTGAGCTGTTGTTTTGAAACGCAATACCGTCGGCGTGTGTCAGTGGAAAAACTAATTTTCCCTTTTTTTGTTGTTGTTGTTGTTGCTGTAAATCTTATATGAAATGAAGAACAACGTTACGACGCCCAGTTCGTGACACGCATCGGAGTGAAATTGTAATGGCGACATACCGTTCCTAGTCACACATCCCGAAATAAGCTGTGCGCATCCGAATGAATCAAACAATGCAGTGATAGCCACATAAAAATCCCTATCCTAAACGATTTTGTGGATTTACGTCAGATTTATCGGCGAGATGAAATTCCTGCATCCAACTCTAGATGAGAAATCTTAATGGGTCGGTCGGGAGGCGCACACATACGCCGGAATCTGATGAAATCGCTGCGCGCTGAACTCATAAATTCTCGAGCTCATAAAATTATCAAATCTTTTTATTTTTTTTGTCTGGAACTGATTGATTAACCGGCGCGAGTGGGATTACGTCATGTTTGTCAGTTGAGTTGCATGGCGGTCTAAATGCCCAAACACCATGAATCGCGTGTTATTTTGGATTGCAATTCTGTTCAGTTGGCGCGGTCTTTGGTAATTATGTAACATTATCTCCAAATTCATAGGAATTGTCAAATTTCATGACATTTAAGTGTAAAAATACGGTTATAAAAGTGACATTTAAATGCAGCTGCCAATTTAATCGGTATAATTCGCAATAAATCCTGACGATTAGAATACATTAAAACACTACAAAAAGCTAATTAAAATAGTTGAGTAATTTCATAAAAGATTTATAACGGTTTAATTGCGTGCCAATGCACTTGTTTCAATCGACTAATCATTGCAGTGCGTAATAATCCCGCATTTAGAAGGCAATTAAAGTTCCATTTCCATCGTTTGAATGGCGCAATATCCGCGTGAATATCGGCGTGTATTTCTACGCACGATTTTCCGCTGTATTTTGTTTAGACAAAACATTCCCGCCAGTGTCTTTCAGCGCCGAACGGCTATATCCTAAACTACCGCGATTTCTGGTTCATCGGGCCTCGTGTGCGCGCTCCCATGGCAACGTCTTATGTTGTGTGGATGTAAATTAGTTATTAGCTGCTAGTAAACACACGCATTTCTGTATCGTGCCGTTAGCACTTTGGAAATCTTAGACTCATTTCACAGTTCACACGTGATTGCATCCAGACAGTGGGCAGACTTAAGTTTCCATATTTGTGCGCTAAAACCCGTATTGCAAATGTTGCAAAAGTATGGCAGAAATCTATAAATAACAAAAGACTTAGCAATAAGAAAACGCACTGCAAGAGAACGTTGGCCTCTGTGGGCGTGCAGGGTATCATAAATGGAGTGAATTCGTTACTTGTGTCCATTGGCGACTTATCTGGACAATGTCAATGCCATTTGGTGTGTGGAATTATGAATCAGCTGTCTTGTAATGAGTTCTTAAAGAATTTAAGAGAAACAATTTAAAGCGGTCCCGTTTACGTTGGGAATGTGATGGTTTCCATCTTCAAAGTGAATGCAGAGAGACAGATGGCGATGATGACAATCTGTTTCAACTGATTCCAATTGAAGCTGATCAGAGCGGCATGGCAGCCGCACGGATCGTGTTGAAACACGCGTCTTCGTACGCCAGCACTGTATTGTCATAACAAAATGCGCTTTATCGTCAGGAATTGGGGAGCGAGCCACCTATTTTCTCCAATGGCGATAAATCTAGCTACCAAATTGGCTCGTGCCTTCTTTTTCTGTGATGTTTTATGTTTATGCTGTTTATGTATATGGGGAGCGTGTGTTGGCATTTGTGGTGCGATGGCTAATTGGAGAAATATGTCAACTACTTTTTTTTTGTAAAGGAAACGCTTTTTCTCAAATTTCCGGTAATATTATTTTTTTAACCGATTCGAAGGAATCCGAGTTGCTTTGTTTACTTGGCTTTACGGTTAGAATTTTTTTTTGCGGTTTAGCAAAATCAGTTTAATTTTTATCTGAGTTTTATTTGCTTCATTAACATTGGTTGATTATTTTATATTTTATTTTATTTAAAAAGGTTATCCAAGGAGTCTTAAAATGGATGATCTGAATAGTTCGTATTCTAAAAAAGAATTTAAAGCCTAACAAATGAAAAGTAAAACAACAGGTTTTTCCAAAATGTTACTGACTTCCACCAAATTGACACAGATTCCCCATGGAATTTGATTATTTTAAATGCCCAGCGCCCTTTCAGTTATTTCCGCAATAAAATAGAGCGCACAGAGTCGTCGCAGTAGCTCACCGGTTAACCGCAAACTCAGTGCGCTCAATATGCAAATAAATTTTGTGAAAAATGTTTATTTCGGTTTGAGGCATGCAGTCGGCTTTCACAATAAGCCTCTCGCTCCATCCCAAACATGTTGAGATCACAAAACATAGGCAACAAAACAAATTTGAGACATGCTGCCTCCAATGTTTACGCTGGGACGCCGATAAAGCCTGGCGCGCCAACACAGTTCGCCTTGCCCCGTAAATGGTTTAAAATAGAACACTCGGTGCCACATTGCAACACATCCCAAGACTAATTGTATGACTTAGTTGTGACTTGTTGCATTTAAGACGGCTAACAGCGATGAGATCGTTGCCACCGAACGCTATTCAGTTTTCGTCTTAAAGGCGTCACCATTGAAGAGCGCCCTTAAACTGTCGCCCGCCAATTCTTCTGCAGCTCAAGTGTTCTGATTGGTTTTTTAGTTTTATTGTTAACTAAATATATTTTTTTGTGTGTGTTCAGTTGGCTGGTGTAGTGAGTGACGTTGTCCCTCTGGATAAGCTATTGTCTATGTGAAACAAGAGCCGGATGTTCGCTTGGTTGAATTGCAAATTGGGTACAATTTCAGTGTAACAAAACAGCATAAATCAATTCAATTTGTTGTGCATTCGTTGAGTTATTAAAGTGGTTGGAGGATGTTTAATTGCGTAATTGTGAGCGAACTTCTTGGAGTAATGAATTGCAATTGTATGAGGAATGCCTGAAATCTCAAAACCCTCTGGTCTAATTAAAAAAATAAGTTTTTGCCTAACACAAGGTCATAACAATTTTTTTTTCAATTCTAAAACTAGGTGTTTCTTTAAATTTTCGTCAATCTCCCTGCCAAATAGTTTTTAGCTGCACTCCAACAGCTGTTTTGGCAGGAAATCATTGACCTACTCCAAGAGTAAAATTCTGGTTCAAACCCACCACATTCGAAAGTCGAGTACCCACAAAAAAACAAATCGCACAATTTCTAACGCGAAAATTTTTCATTAATTATGCATCCAAATACTCGACTTCCAACCGCGAACCGTGTTCATATGCCTCGAAACATTAATCTCAAACAATTGACGCTTCTCCCGTCTTTCACTTCCTACAGCAGCTGGCCGCTAGCAATCATTATCCCGGCTGATCTTAATTAATTGACCGAAGCCGCAAGTGTAGACACGGCGGCTGATTATAAAAATAACTTGTTAATAATTGCTAAATGAATGCCACCAAGCCTATATAAGCCATTAAAACAATAGTTTATATAACCACAACGCAGAACGGTGCGAATAAAAAGGCCATTAAAGCTGTAAATTACATATCTTAAACTTAAATCATCTCAGAAATGATTTAATAATAGACACGACCCAATGTGGAATACAAAAATGCATAACATGTATGCACATATGTTATACGCCAAAGATAACAATTAAACATTCGAAACGATTTTATCTGCTTATTCTTGGCAAATATTTATAAGATATACATAGTCCGAATTGAAGATAAGGAGAATCGACAATCTCGTAGACTATTTGTTCTCTGTCCCATTGTAAGAAAGCGACTCATTGACATATGAGAGAAGTTGTTTTTATTTGGCTGGTGAGCCGAGATTTTCGAGATTTCAAGTGGATGGGTTCTAAATTTATCGCGCCTATGGTGACAATGTCTTGAATCTGTCAGTAATCTTGTACTAATTATCGCCGATATCTTCGAAACAGATTCACAAGGAAACATTAAAACATTTTCGCCAGTTTAGTGAAAGTCGATAAAACTAATCGAAGTGATGAAATCATAAAAAAAAACATTACCACAAAAGTGCCGTAAGAAAGAAACGCTTTAAGACGTCATAAAAGGTCAACACCATTCAGTCAGTCAATCAAATCTTAGTCGCGCGAGCAAAACATAAACTTAAGCCGTGAATGTCAACGCAATTGACTTAGTCAATTAAAATTCGCTAAAGTGTTTGTCGTCCCGCCAAATAAGTAGACACCACGTCAACATGGCGAGTGTCTTCCCCAGCGGCGACTCTGGTATCTCATTGGGCGAAGTGTATGCGCACGGTTTTGTCGACAATCCCCCGCTTTTCAGAACCAACTCAAAATACCACCAAGAAGACCAATATCCCGACGATGGACCAGAAGTACCCCAACATCAGCCACAGGAGCGAACTGTCACCATCTATCAATTCCTAGCTCGTCTCAGCAACTGGCTATGGTGTCTGTCGCGGTTCGCGTGGCCGTCGCTCACAGTCACCCAGTCGGGCTGCTGTTTGCTAGTCGCCATATTCTTTATGCCGCGCATCTTCACTACAATCGCTCTGTATCCTGCTTTCAGATTGATCTTTGGCACTCTCTACCCCGCTTATGCCTCCTACAAGGCGGTGCGTACGAAAAATATCAAAGAATACGTGAAATGGATGATGCACTGGATTGTGTTCGCGCTGTTCACAGCCATCGAGACGGTGACCGACATCTTTCTGGCGTGGTTCCCTTTCTACTATGAGGTGAAGGTGATCATGGTGCTGTGGCTGCTGTCGCCGGTGACCAAGGGCAGCTCGACACTGTACAGGAAGTTCGTGCATCCGACGTTGACGCGGCGCGAACAAGAGATCGACGAGTACATAGCACAGTGCAAGGAGAAGGGCTACACAACTGTACTGCAGATGGGCTCCAAAGGCATCAATTATGCGACCAGCGTCATCATGCAGACTGCCATCAAGGTTAGTGACATTTTAATGGTAATTCTTTGATGTTTTAATTGTTTGCATGGTGTACAAATCATTTTGTTAAAGCATGATCCTTTTTTTTCGACACAGTCACCAAAAAGTAGCCACAAATTGAGTGCACTTTTTCACTTCATTTTACACGAAATTCTTTAAAAAAAAAAGATTTTAAGGTTAAATTCCATCAGTAGGGTTTTACGATTCGATGAAATAAATTCTCCACGATTTTTTTTGACCAATCATAAAGCTTTACAGTCGAATTTAGCGTTAAAATTAATTAAATAATTACAGATTTGGAAAACAATTTATAATTAATTGAAGACGGCAAAGTGATTTACTCAAATTTTTGTTTTGTTTCCCTAAAAAAGTCTTATTGTCGTTAAAAATACCGTTATAACTGTGCTTCTGCTTCTTTAATTGTTTCAACACTAATTAAAACTACCAACCCTAATTAACCTCCAAATGTTCGGGTACAACCAAATCTAGTGATTATTCCGTCAAATTCGGCGAATAAGCCAAATTCGCCAATTCTGGCCAAAAAAAACGAAAACCAACCAAAAGACATCATCCTCACCACACATCTACAAACCAACAAAGTAGCAAACCTTCATCCAGACCTTGAAAATGTACACAACAACAATTAATTATAATTAAATGAGAGTCTGTATCAAATTAACAAAACATACCAAAAATACCAACCCTTGTGAACGTAGACAATCCAAGCCATCCCGCATAGCGTATCCGACAATACATTGGCGGCGCGTACCACCGCGGACACCACCGACAGTGCCAATGGTCGCATGCCACGCTCCCACTCAGCCAGCGATGTCACCGCCATGTCTAACAAAACGTACAATCGAATGTCCCTAGACGATGAATTTTACCCAATCGACAGCCGAAGCGGGCACAATGTAGCCACAATCGCCGAAGAGGATGAGCCACTGTCCGCCGCCGCTGACCACCAGCTGACAGAGGAGGGTTCGGCGCGAATTCGCGAGCTGCCGAAACGTGGACGACCAAAGAAGACGGCGACAAATGGTGCTCCCAAGGTGGCGAAACCGCGACGACAACTACGCGGCAATTCGGTGGACATCGACGTGGTCAATGAGTAGTTGATGCGACTCTTAGCTACCATTAATAGTCTCTCTGTTTTACATTTCTTAAGTAAAGTAATTTACAAAAAGCGTTTTTCTGTGTTTTTGTCTACGCAAAAATCATCTAGAAAAATTAAGATTGTTATTTACGTTAATTTTTGTCAAAACCTGACTAATTTCGATTTTAGTTTGATTGCTACAAAACGAACTATCGAGACTGATAAAAAGTCATTTTTCATGTGTTTTTTTTTTGTATTGTAAATTTGTAAACAATTGATGGCGATGACTCATCACTATATCATTAAAGATTTAAGTTTAGTTTGTAGGAAAATATTTCTAGTTTATATAAGTACCAATCATATCATGAAAAAGTGTTCTAGAGAAAATGTCTGTTCGTGTCAAATTGCATGTCTGTACGTACCACGACCAAACTTAGCCAAATTGTAGTGTGTGAAGGACATTTACTTAAAAATATATTTTTTCAAGGTCAAGTTGTCGTTAAAAAACATAACTTTTTTACATTTGTCATTTCTTGTATTGATTTTAAACGGCTGAATTAATTAAAACTATTTGTTTCACTCTCAAGAGAAAAAGCTAAAAAGAAGTTTTTGGGTATTGTTAATTGGCCATTGGTATCTTTAAACCCATTAACTTTTTGTGTTATGCTATCCCTAAAACGAATTACTTTTTGGTCCTTTAGTTTTAAATTGAATCAGTCGTGTCGTCGTTTAAGGACAAATCTAGGACATTCACGTATATAAAAATTGCCCCGGCCCTCGCCGCGTAGTTCATTATTTTTTATTTTTAAATAAAAAATAATGAAAAGCAAAGAGTAATTTCATGCAATCTGTTTTTTTTTTAAATAAATTGTAATTATCCATTAATGTTTTTTGTTTTTATTATTTTACTCATACGATTTTATTGAAACTATTGTGAACATTTTCATTTATATTTAATTAGAAAAAAATCAACTGGTAGGTGATTATTTTACACAAATTCGTTAAGTGGTGAATTTGGTGAATAACAAAAAGAACAGCCAACCATCGCTTAACAGCTTTCTTTCAGAAAATAATTGATTAAAACAAATTATTGCTACAATAAAATGCATTTAATACCAAATAAGCGCAGCAGCATCTTCATTTACAAGACAAACAGCCACAAATTAACGACTTCCTTACTTAAATGTAAATCCTAACTCAACGGAAAATCGGATATGGGTGTAAACTGTAATGATTTTGTTCAAGGCCAACCGCAAAGCGAACGCACAAAACACACGCTGCATGCGTTCCGTAACATATTATTTTCATTACTCTGCACTTTTAATATGCCTAATGGTACGTGTCTTTATGTTTTTTTATTCATTTCTATATATAATTTACATTTATGAGCATTGCAAATGTGGCGCCAATTCATTGAGTGACTCACTAACAGAAGGTGTGATTTCAGGGAGGTGGAAGTTTGGTGCATACGCTGAGGAAGAGCTACAGCGTCGGAGATCTGTCCGAGCCAGATTTGCATCGTTCACCTGATGAGGTATGATTTTTTTTTTCTTTAAATCCTTTCTTTCCATTATTTAAAATTAAACTTATTGCAGTTGGACGAGATCATTCGACCGGATCGTCATTTGCGCTCACGCACACAAAGCATTCGCTCAAATTCGCACAATGGCCGCCACGAGATGTATTTTCCTGAGGTGGATGTAGTGGCGCCCAACTATACGCATATTCGCTCCTCAGAGGACATCAGTTCGGGCTACTCCAGCGCTGAGCCGGTGTCAGGTGGCCTCAGTCGGACAGCATCGCTTACGAATACTGTGGCGAGGACACGCCTAAAATCCAAGAAAATTGAAGTAAGTATATCAGTATTTTTCATAGGGCTTTTCTGGCAAAATGTTCTCGTATTCATCAAGATAAGTTAAGTCAGAAATCTTGAATGCGAATTCATTGCGTCAAGAAAAGTCCTGGTCAGTAGTTTCTGTTTATTCATTATATACGATTTGTCTGAATCAAAAAGGAGTCTGAGCGAAGATTTAGCGAACTAATGTCCTGTCCAGATAGTTGGCCAGACCAATTTAAAGCGTCATTGTTAATGTGGCTGAGTCAAAGTCAAGGCTCGTCTTTAGAGTCAATTGCACCGTCTGACCGTTTTCGTGATGTTTTCGATGAATACCAAGAAGATGAACATTCTATGAGGCATGAGGACGACGATGAGGATGAATTCTTTGAAACTGACACTGAGAGTCATTCAATTGTGGCTAAAGAGATTGCCAAAAGCTTGCACAATCCATCAAATGAAACAGTTCCTAAGATAGAAACTAATCTGGCGAGTGAAAAGCCAGAGGAACCGAAATTGATTATCGATAAAGCGACGCTTAGGGTTGATTCACCCATTTCAGATGTCACCAATTTATCACGAGGAAGCTCTTCAAGTGATATTGCCAAGCGCGTTACTCATAATAAGGGAAGAGCTCCAGCGCCTCCGTCAGTTACAGCCGTTGAATTTAAAGAAACCGCCATCTAGTTTCATTTTATCCTCGTCGTCTCAAAAGGCAGGCATTTATCCCATTTTTCTTTAATTGGACACGCTTTGAGTTTTCTGCGATTTTTTGATTTTTAGATAGTTTGTGAATTTAACTTCATGTTGTCATGTCTTAATCTTGTCCATTGACTCAATTCATTTGCGATCTTTCTACTAATCCGATCATCATTCCGTTTGGGCCTCGACATTCCGGCCGTTCTTGCATCTCTGCAGCAGCATCTCGTTTGCGTTGAATGTTTTGCCTTTGTTTCATCTAATTTTAGATGGATTCCATTAATGTTTTGTGTGTTTTCTGCATTTCAGGACAACAAAGCCATGTCGGCGAGCTACTCAACGCTGCCACGCAGTCGTCGCACTGAGAAGAATATCAAGGCCAAGTCAAAGATTGCAGAAAAGTAGTTTAAATCAAATTTAGTCATAGACTCATAGATGTCGTCAAAACATTTATTTCACCAGTTTTTTTCACCATATCTTATGTAAAACATGCTTCAAGTGCTAAAAGGGCTATTAAAGTTCATAAACATATATTAAATGCATTAGAGGAGAGATTCAGACGCGTTGGAAGCTGTTTATTCAAATGAATGAGAAGAAATTTATTCAGTCGGTGAAGAAAACTTATTTGGAACGTCTTGAGTTTTTTTTTAATAAAAAAATATTTATTAAGTTAGAAATTTCTATAAATGCTCTTCAATGTATCCGATTATTTATTTCAAAATTGTAAGATTTGTTCATATTGACACCGACTGTTTTATGTTAAACCAAAAATACAAATTTCAACAAATAAATAAATAGTTTCGTTTAATTTTTATTTAAAAAAATAAATTTTAAATCTGATTAAATGTGAATGGGTAAATGATTCAAAAGAAGATTTAGTAATTCATCGGTTAATTTTAAAAAAAATTAAGGAAATTGTTCCGTATTTTTATTTAAGAGTAACATTTAGTTTAATTATATGATATTAAGATGTACAGGGTGATGTTAATTTTGGCAAATCTTAAATAATATATTCGGTAAAGAATTTTAAAGCTCATTTGTCACTCGTAAATAAATCCTTAATTTTGTGTTATTCAAAAACAGAAAATAATTAAAAGAAAATGTATATACTTTAGTGTAACCATAATTTTTCTGTATTATACTTTTTGTAAAGAAAATCAGTTAATTGTTTAAGGAATTCTTTATTTACAACCTGTACATTTATTTTGAATTTATCGAAAACGATGGAAACTACAAAAAGCACATCAACGTTACAACTCATTAAAAGATTTTTGAATGAACAAAGAATTTATATTAATGAATTATTAAAAACTGAACTAAATTTGGTGCTAAAAGACTAGAACAAAACGCGAGGAGGTGATGTTTATAGGTTCATTTGAGTGAAAGAGAGGTTGTGTTTGGCTACGAGGAGATAATGAGCTGTGTTACGCTGAAATCCATATAATTAATTCACAATTTACGACAACAACCCCTCCCCATCCCCCCTCTACCCCACATTTAAGCGCATATGCCAGTTTGAATTTGATGAGCTTAAATTGTTAATCTCCCGAAACCAATTTTTCTATGAAAGTCTGTTTAGTGCTTAAATTAAAATACAACAAGTATGACTAGAAGACAAATGAGAGTGAGACGAATTATATGTATTTTAAACATAAAACATAAGCCTATTGTAATTGTTAACTAATCTGATTATGTAATTTATAGTTATATATTTAATTTTGTGTTGTGATCGTCATTTGTCAGTACCAATTGAATTGTTGGCCCCATTGTTGGATTTTCTGTTCAAGTTTTACTTATTCTCAGCTCAGATCATGACCTTGATCGTGATTTTGTAGAATTTTACACAGACTTTGTGTGGGTTTTATGTATTTTTTCTTTTTTGACAATTAAGTAAGTTTATTAACTATTAATGACAAACAATGAATATTATATATATAAAATGTATGAACAATTACCAAATGAAATGCAGCAATAAAGAGCTATACTTTCATTTTTAATGATTTTCTCTTCTTCATTTTGCTTTTTAATCGAAAATTGATTTTATTTTTATTAATTTTTTTAAAGAAACTTAATAAACTTCCATTTGTAATAAATTAACCCCTTAAAGTTCTTATTAATAATAATACAGTTTTGATTAAAAATTACTTTATTTACTTCATGAAACAATAATTATTTCTTAGACTTGAACAAATTGCCCAAAAGCTCATCCAACTGGGCTTTAAACTGTGTCGTCGCATGAGGAGGCGATTGTGGCGGTTCATCATGAACTTGGTCATCATTCTGCAAAGGTGGAGGCATTTCAGGAGGATAGGGTATTGAAATCGGCCTTATTTCAGTGTAAGACGGTGATGGACTGTTCGACGTCGATGAATCCTCAACATTTTCACGTCGAATATTTTCAATTCTTACAGCTCCATAAATGTGAATCTTCTTGATCAAGCTCAACGACAGGCGATGCTCAAAATTCAGCAAGTACTGGCCATTCATTGATATCTAAAGATAAGAAACAAAAACATTGAATGAATGCAGTATCTCTTGAGTGTGTGTCGCATTTACTTTGAATGAATCGCGTTCAACTTGTATGAGAATCTGGAAAGTCTGTTCTGGACGAACCAAGCAGCGTCGGACAATTTCTTCTTTTCCCCAACGAGCACGTGAATAGTGGTTGAAGACGATTTTGTTTTCTGTGGGGCGAATGCTTATGTGAAGGGCGATCTTACCCTTTTTTCCACTTAAGTTGTGCAAATTTATAACAAAGTGATCACCCATGTGAGTCATCATGCCTTTAATGCGCATCTTGTAGCCAATTGTCAGCCCGTCGGGTATCTCACTCTCAAAGGGAGTCGCCTGGTAACGTTTTTGGGAATTATTTTGTTTAAGTTTGTGAATGTTTAACAGGAAATACTTACCGGATTTGTAACGCAAAACATCCTGAGTTAATTGCTGTTTTGGCATTAAACGGGATTATTTATTGGCTAGAGCATATTAAGTACTAAACATTGACGACACGAGCAGCTTTGAAAGTAGTAATGTTTTCTTATCTGGTTAAGTACCAGGGAAAAGATAAGAAAGCTAATATCTGCACTTTTTTATCATTTTATTTACA
>JANSTS010008208.1:18872-61778 GCA_026546915.1 Sylvicola fuscatus | reverse complement strand
TATTAAAGGTCTTATTGAGACCAACAACTTTTCTAAATGTTTCAAGGTCATAAAACAATTTCTTCAAGGTCAAAAACGAAATAATATAAATTTTAGCTGCAAAAAAATTATAAAAATATTTCCTTGCTTAATAACACATTTGGTGTAGCATTTAGACGTATATAACTCTTACGCCGGCTCTCTCTGCCGCGTGTTTTTTTTTCCGATCTGGTTGGAAAAAGGAATAATTCATAAGTAAACAAGTCACAACATCCTTACAAAATAATTTGATACGCCTTCGGGATACAACAGAAGCTAAAAATGACAATGACTATAGACACGCGCAGATACGACATAACTTTTGGGTGCCCCTAATACAACCCCATTTTTTGTTTTTTTTTTTGGAAAAAAATGGCCAATCTACGAATATCTAAAAATGATGCAGAAATTCCCCCTGATCCCAAAAAGGTGGTATAAAAAATGGCTGGAAAAATCTCTGTTCGTCAGTCCATCGCGCCAGAGCGTTCGGATCACACATAATCGTAAACGGATCTACTAATCGATTACACGATCTTAGACGTTTACAAAATGTACCTTAATATTTTTAGAGCAATTAACGAAAACATTTTTTTCAATGTTTTCATAACTGATAAATCGAAAAGACAAACATATACCGCATATCATAAGTTTACCGTTCGAAAGCTATGATAATTTAAATTCAATATTTAAAAACGGCCTTGTGACAACTTCCCAAGATGCACTAAAGTAATTGTTTAAATTAATTAATTATCGAACTGAAGTTTGTTTTGCAGGAAATCAGCACTTCGGATATAGTTAAAACAAACATATAAAACGCTATTTCTTATCATTTACTACTTTCTGTTTTATCAAACACTATCTGTCTATTTAAGAGTGACATTTAGTTGCCAATATCTACAGAAATCAATTTATTTGTCAGATCATAGTTTAAACTCTTTAGAGTAAATCGAAAATTTTTATTTTTAAAATATAAAAAGTCATATTAAAATGATGTTAAAATTAACAATTCTAATTGGTTTCCTGGCAGCAGTTTCAATTGTTTTATCTGAACCAGTTAAAGATTCTCGATGTCCACAAGAGGAAGATGAACACGATTTTGTGGTTTTACTTCCGAATCCAGATAGTTGTTCTTCGTTTTATATTTGTGATCATGGTGCCTTGTCGGAAGTCGAATGTCCTTCCGGACTTCTTTTCAATGATGACAACAAGGTGAAATATAATAGCGTTAAAGAAAGCATATTACATACGAAACTTAACATTTTTTATATCCAATTGCTTAAAGGTGTGTGATTGGCCGGAGAACGTGACTTGCCTTGATCAAATAACTACGGAGCCTGATGTTCTTGAAACATAATTTTCAGTATCTATAATGTAAAGAATAAAATGGCAATATTTTCTTACAATTTTATATTTATTACAACATACAAAAAAAGTGACAAGGTTGGCAAGGAGAATCCAAGTGAATCCAAACAAAAGTGCTTTCTCGCGAATTTTCAAGGTCATATGCTGATTTTTTTTCTATCTTTTACGTTATTATATATTTTTGAGACCAATCACTTTGCTGAACATTAATGTCGAAGAAAAGTTGCTTAAAAAACAATTTCCATTTAGCAATTACTTCTTCTACACTAATAAATTTCTTCAAATAAAGAAATACTTAGCGGTCAAAAAAAATGTTGAAGTATAAAAAAGAGTTGCTTACTTTTTGACTTTTATTTTTGAAATAAGGACCCATCTACGAGTCGTACATATATTAACCATATATTATAGCTTTCAAGCATATATTAAAAAAACAAAATGTATCAATGTAAAAAGGCAGAAGCTTTGCTATAAATCAAATATTGCTGTGTTGACATTGGGCAGCATCAAGAAATCAGTGTAAGCTACATAAAATTCAAGTCAAAATTTAAAAAAATAGATACTATATAGTTCATTTTACAGTGTTATTGCGTAGGCGGTTAATAATTAAGTATTTTTTATGAAATATTTGTATATACTCGGTTCGACTAACCCTCGATTTTGGTACTCGATCTGGTAACGCAGTAATTTCAGTGCTATTTGTATCAGTATTGAAGTAACACGAGTCAGTAACAAATTAGCTTGATGTCAACATTGTCTTCTTTTACCTTGTACATTTTTCATTTATCTTCCTAATTTGGCTCGACAAGTCTACATTGCTTTAAAAGGATATTTATGGTTGCAATACTCAAATCAGGTATCTGCTGAATTATGGTACCACTGTGGATCAAGTCGGAAACATTTCCTCTATTTTTAACAAATGACATTTCTTTCAATTTTTTGACAGTCCGGCTGATTTTATATAGAAAAGCCCCAATGTGAACATCGCATTATGTCTAATGTCAAGTATTTAGTCGTGTAATTATGGTAATTTCATTCATGGAACATCATATGATATGAAAAGTAAATGGATCAAAAGAGAGAAAAACAAAAAGTAATCAGTATTCAGACTAGCGATTTTTTGAACATCCTCTGACCCCAAAAAAGTGTTATCTTATTTTTTCTGAACGGCCTTCAAATACAAAAAGCTCTTCGATTAGAAAATATAGATTTTAAAATCTTCTATATTGTTATCAATATTCAAAGAAACATATAGTCTACTTTTTTATACAAGGATGATAACATTTACATGAGAATGAGATATCTGCGCACTTCTTACTTCAACTGCGACGTGGAAAAATCCCAAAAAATGTTCAATGAATATGTGACTTTGGAATGGTCTTAACACAATGAATACAATCATTTTATATGATCTTAAGTTTTACTATCGCAAATGTATTTATTGAATGACAGTCAAAAAATCGTAACTCTAGCCGGTCGAGGAATTGATTGATTGCAAATACGAGTAGTTGAACGCGATAAGCATAATTCCAGCATTTAAAATCAATTATTTGACGCGAAAGGTCTTATCATACTTTGGCAAGAATGATAGAAGAAAGATTGATATTCTATTTTAGGAAACAGGTGTCAATACCAATGCCGATAAAACGATTATCTGAGACAAACAAAACTCGATCGATTTCTTCGTTCCTTTAAATGAGTGATTGATTAATATCATTCTTAAATGATGATTACTTATTAGTCATAACTCCATGAAACCCAAAAAAATAAAATTCTGTTTGTTGATATTGAAAAACATCTTTAACGAGCTAAATTTTTAGATTTCGATTGCCATTCATTTCCTGTTTAAATACAGTATATGACCAAAAAAAAAACACACGGCAGGGATCGCTTACGCAATAGTTTTATGCGTACAACACCTATAAGTGTCCTTAAGTAAGGGAATTAAATCAAAAAGTATAATATTTTGTTATATGTAGCAGAAAAAACTCTATTTTCAACTCAAAATCTTTTTTTTGGGCTTGACTTTTTCAGAAAATTGTTAGTCTTAATAAGGCCTTTATTAATGTAGAAGAAATAGTTGTTGAAAAATAAACGTTTTTATTCTTACAAAAACTGTTTTTTGACCTTAAAGGTATTTTTATTTGACCTTGACATGTTCAGCAAAGTTGTTGGTCTTTTTAAGGCCTACAATAATGTTAAACAAATAATTGCTAAAAAGTTAACGGTTCAAAAGAAAGAAAAAACAGTAAAATTAAGGCAAATAACAAGAAATAAAAAATCTTCTATAATTTTTTTTGTTTTTGGTTGCCGTTGAGTTAATATTATAACGTCATTTTCCATCCGATTTAAATTTTGTAAAAATCTAGTGTTAGTAATATTTTCAAATTGTTATGCTTGACTTAATTTATGGCGTAAGTACGCTAGGCAAATCTAATGATAAGAAAACACATTTCGACAACCCTAGTCTGCCTAGACTCCTATAAAACCTTTGAGAAAAAAAAGTCCGTGTGGGTTAAAAAACAAAATGTATTTCATTATATAAGTTTTGGCTAAGGCTCTTAAACAGAGTTTTACTACGTTAAAAAAAAACAAATTTTCTTACGCATCTGTCAATTCTCATCTATGTTTGCGTAATAACTATCGAGCGTATTCTTTAAGGCAAAAATTTAATATGTAAACCTAGAAACTAAATATTTGCAAATCACGCGTGTTTGGGCGAATTAAGGTGCCAGAACATATAAAATGTATTTGTATTTATTTTGTTTATAGTACAAGATTATATTATATCTAAACATTTTTATGAAAGTTGTTCTTCTACAATAGTGTACTTCTTTGTGATACCCACGACTTTACTGAACATTTTAAAGTCAGCAAAATAAAAATTCTGTAATAAACAAACGATTTTTGTTTTCAAAAATGTTGTTTGGCTTTGCTATCGATGAAACGGTTTGATTTTCGGCAAATATTTCTTTTTAAATAAAGAAGGTCTGAAGGCCAACAATTTAGCTAAATACGTCGAGGTCAAACAACAATTCCCTCGAAGGTTATGCAACGATTTTTGTGATATAAAAACAAGTTTTTGACCTGCTTTTCTAAATTGGCTTTTATTATAAGTAAATACATACGAATATAAACGTTGTAAGTATGTAAACTATTGCGCCGGCTCTTTTTTCTAAGAGTATAATAAAGGTATAATAAAATATGTAATTTTGAAAAATATCTTTTTTGACATAAACGTACACTAACTTTTGCGCTCATTTTTATAATGGGAATTATTTAAAAAATTCATAAATGCAAATAAACGACTTTATAAAAAAAATTATATAAAAGTACTTCTTTATTAAAAATACGCGTATTTTTTATAAAATAATATTAAAATGTAATTTTAATTAATATTAAAATAAATAATAACAACTAAGATCTACTGTATTATATCAGAAGTTCTTTACACTAAGCAGGGAACATTGGATTCCAAATCGCACTTATTTATTGTAGGGTTGAAGAGAAGTCCGGGAAGGCATTCAGACATTGTGGCGACTCCATGGACACACACGAAAAAGTTATTACAATTATTAGGATGTGGAAGGAATTGTAAACCACTAGCCGGACATTCAACTAACGTATCATCTGGTTCACCAACTTCAGGTGTGTCAATCTTAAATGAAAAATCAAAATTAGTATAACTATTTCGAAAACTACACGTAACAAAAAATTCTTACGGCGCAAACGACATTCTCTTCCAAATCGCAGTGCTGATTTTGCTGGTCCCAGAATAAACCCTCGGCACATTCCCGCGGAAGTGGTTGCTGGTCTATGCAAACGAAATAGTGGCTGCAACTTGATTTACTCGGAATGGTAACAATATTATCTGGATCGTTTTCTGCAGGACAAATGCTAAGAGCGCAGTCTACTAACTCCTGTCTGTTGCAGTTGAGGTTAGTTTGGTCGAAGTAAAGATCGGGCGCACATCTCTGTTCGGTTGGCGTACCGGCAAAACACAGGAAATATTTGTTGCAGTAGTATGGATGAGGGAAGAGTTCGATTCCCTCGCTGGGGCAAACAATGTCAGTGGCCAGACCACAATCGACGTTATGTGCGAAATCACACAGCTGTTTGGCCTCGTTGAAGTAATAGCCATCAGGACACTCCGCGAAATGAGGATTGCCGTTAAGACACCAATAGTAGCCGGCGCACGACTGCTCGCTGTCTACGAATATTCCAGTTATGCCTGCACATGGATTTTCTTGTTGATGTGACAAGACGATCAAACCAAGAAAAACACTAAAAACAAAGATCTTCATCTTTTTAAATATTTTTGAACGCTTTGGATTCGGTCAAAATTTCAAATATTACTGTTTGCTCAGACAACTTGCTACTACCTTTTAAATATTTTCAGATTTCGAAATGATTATCTTCCATCGCTGTTATCAATTATCGTAACTTTGGGAAAAGCCATAATTATTGTCATCAATGCCTGTTATCGACTACCGAAGAAGGTGACCGATCCAAGTTCGCTGAGTTGTTACCCCATTCTAGATATTATCAACAAAAAAAAACAAAAAGCAATACAAACATCCAGTCTTTTTGCAGAAATCTATTAAGAAGTTAATTTTTTTCTTGAAAAGCTTTTAAGCTCAAGTATAAGCCTTTAATTATATTTAAAAATAAAAAACAGATAAAAATGTTTTTGCAATGTTTTGCATATTTAGCCGATATGGAAATAGTGTGACACTGCAAACGCCAATTCAAATTCTTGGTTTTGGTGTATTTTTGGAAAAACTTATTGTACGTATTTCGATCAGAAAACGACACAAGGACCATGTGGGCTTAGATGACATTTATAAACATCAATCTTATATATTTCTTGCCATTGATATCTTTGAGAACAACTAAATATAGGTCGCTTAGTTTCTTTGTTTGTGAATTAATGATTATGAATTTTTCAAAAATATGTGAATAAAAAGATAACAACGATGCCAGATAAAAATTTCGAAATCTGAAAATATTTAAAAGGTAGTAGCAAATCGTCTGAGCAAACAGTAATATTTGAAATTTTGACCGAATCCAAAGCGTGCAAAAATATTTAAAAAGATGAAGATCTTTGTCATATGTGTTGTTCTTGGTTTGATCGTCTTGTCACATCAACAGGAAAATCCATGTGCAGGCATAAGTGGAATATTCGTAAACAGCGAGCAGTCGTGCGCCGGCTACTATTGGTGTCTTAACGGCGAACCTCTTTTCGCGGAATGTCCCGATGGCTATTACTTCAGCGAGGTCAAACAGCTGTGTGATTTTCAACATAACGTCGATTGTGGCCTCGCCAATGACATAGCTTGTCCTAGCGAGGGAATCGTCCTTTTCCCTCATCCATACTACTGCAACAAATATTTCCTGTGTCATGACGGTACTTCAACCGAACAGCGATGTGCGCCCGGGCTATACTTCGATCAAACTAACCAAAATTGCAACAAACAAGAATTGGTCGACTGTGCCCTTAGCATTTGCCCTCCAGAAAACGATCCAGAAAATATTGTTACCATTCCGAGTAAATCAAGTTGCAGCCACTATTTCGTTTGCATAGACCAGCAACCACTTCCGCGGGAATGTGCCGAGGGTTTATTCTGGGACCAGCAAAATCAGCACTGCGATTTGGAAGAGAATGTCGTTTGCGCTGTAATAGTTTTTTGTTACTGGTAGTTTTCGAAATAGTTATACTAATTTTGTTTTTCATTTAAGATTGAAACACCTGATGTTGGCGAACCAGATGATACGTTAGTTGAATGTCCGGAAGATGGCTTTTACGCTCTTCCACATCCCCATAATTGTAATAAATTTTTCGTGTGTGTCAATGGGGTCGCCACAATGTCTGAATGCCTTCCTGGACTTCTCTTCAACCCTATAATAAATAAGTGCGATGTGGAATCCAATGTTCTCTGCTTAGTGTAAAGAAATTCTGATACATTACAATAGATCCTAGATTCAATTATTTATTTTCGATATTTTTTTAATATATTTTCTGAAAAAATGATAAAAATATTTATGTCTCATTTATAATTATTTCGTCAATGATCTTAAGCGCTTAACATAATTCAAGTTCATTAAATTCAAAAAATAAAGAAAACTGTATTATTTGTTTTTTTTTTCGATGATCTCATTGGATAAAAAAAAAAAAAATTAGTCAATCCCAAGCATGGAATCTCGAATAACCAAAGATTGACGTTAATTATTAATTGAAATGAATTTACATAACGCAAATGCTCCTTTAAGATATTTAATTGAAGAATATTTGTTTAAATCTGTTAAATGTCATGACTACTTACTTCACACGAAATTCTAATTTTAATTGGGTTATGGTAATTTTGTAGAGTCTCATATACAAATGTGATCAAATTGAAACGTGAATGGTTTTTTAAAACCATGATGATGGGGTTTTCCAATATAAAAATTTGGTTTTATATAAATGTTTGAGAAAAGCTTCGTTTTAATTGATTGTTAAAATTTACATTTTACAAAGAAGTTTCATTGCAATTTTGTTTGCGGATTGGCATTTCGGCAGCGGAAACTTTGAGAATGCTGTAGAAAAAGCCTTTGGGGTCCAAACTATGTCTTCAAAGAAATTTTAACGAGTTCACGTTCAATTGGATCGGTGCAGACGATTTTGAGATACGAATTGTGCTTAAGAAGAGTCCAATCATTAATGGTTACAAAAACCAGCTCACACGTCACCGGTTTTTATAAAATTTCGCCCAAGGTTCAATAAATGTTGTTCCGTAACCTGTTTGTTCACCTGTTACATATGTTCACCCATTACATATGTAATATCGAATCCGGTAAATGGCCGCCGCGGCTTCGCTGGGTAGCGCGCATCCGAAAGGTCCAATTTCCATCATTCTTGCTCATAAATCCGGCTGAATTTCAGAGATGCCATTGACTATATTTGATTTGACGGCTTTGGTAGTTTTTATTTGCGGCTTATAGGCACAGACCTGCGACTTTAGAAAACCCTACAAAAAAATATGGAAAAGAAAGGAAGAGAAGCAAGATTTTGGGTGGCCAGTTGACATAACCGCCACGTGAAATAACCATGCCCTCAAATCGCCCGCGCAGAATTCAATGTGGCTTGAGCTGTGTGGCTCGTAACGTCCTGCTTGGACCGCATATCGTCTATGTCCAATGTCCATATCGTTCAATTTGGCCCAAACAAAATTGCTTATCATTGCCATGTTCTGGGCGTTGACGACAATGCCGTTTTCAAAAATGATGCCACCGGCCCAAAATCCGCACCAAACAGTAACTTTTTGCAGATGCATTTGATGTTCTTGGATCTCATGTGGATTGGTATCATCCCAAATCATACAATTTTCACACTACAATTTTTTTTGTTTTTTAATCTGTTAATGAGCTATCAATTTCGCGTATTTTGTCCAAAAATAGAGGGCGTTCTATGAGCCGTTTTTTAGTTATAACCTAAAAAAAAAATTCTTTTTTTTAACTTAATAAAAACTCGAGACTCTTTACTTTTATGGTATAAATATGAATTACATAATTATACAACTCAGCAAGGCAAACAATTTTATAAAATGTGTCAAGCTCATTAACATAACTTTTCAAGGTTAAATACCGATTCGTTTTTTCTATCTTTTGATTGGTTGACTTTTCAGTAATTATTTCTTCTACATTTTGGTAGTCCTTAATAAGGTGAACAACTTTGCTGAACATGTCAAGTTCCAAAAAAAATCCTTCAAGGTCAAAAACCGGTTTTTGTAAGAAAATCTCGATTTTTTGTTTATATGAAAAGGTTTTGCTCTGCTATACATAAAACCGTTTATTTTTCGACAAATCTTTCTTCTACATTAATAAAGGTATTATTGAGACTAACAACTTTGCTGAATATACAAATATCAAAAAACAATTTATTCAAGGTCAAAAAACGTAATAGAGTTTTCCTGTAACATGTAATAAAGAATAATTTTTGATTAAATTCCCTTGCTTAAGGAAATACCATAAAAATAAGCAAGGAAATATCAATTTAAAAAAATATATCGACAAATAAATCTGATTTATCCAAAGTAAAGCAAATCATATCTTGTTCAATTAAGTTGTTCAAATAAGTACATATACTTACTACCCCATACCGTTTTTTTTTTTGAAAAATGTCCAATAAGGTTGGTACATATATAAGTTAAAAAAATGTACTGAAATTTGGTTTTATCCGTTCGCGAATTTAATGCAAAAAAGTTGACAAATGACAGAGTTGAAAGTTATTTTTTTTGACTTTAATTATAAAAAGAGAAACACGTTTCAGGCAATAATCGCACTAACCAGAATTTGAATTTGACCTTGACATGTTCAGAAAAGTTGTTGGTTTCATTTAGGCCTACTATAATCAAGAAGAAAAATTAATAACAAGTAATTAAATATTATTATTATATAACAGTTCTTCCGTGGATAATATATCTTTATTTAACCTTTGAATAATTAAATACACATTCAGTTTTACACAGATTTTTATCAAATTTTCCTGCGAATTTTGTTTTTGTTAACTATAGAAAATTTGCATTTCACAGCGCTCAATTGGTGACGAGAACTTAAGAATATAATGTAACTTGAATGATGTTGATAGAAAGATTTTAATAAATATTATACAAAAACATTTATTTATAATTACTTATATGTATTAAATTCTAATGTGAAACAACCTTTTTAAATGAATTCGCACATGATCTGAGCAGGATGAACACACATCTGCGAAGACTGTTGAAAATATAATCCTGTTGGACATGAAAGAGCCCAACCTTGCTGCTCATAGCAATAAAACATGCCATCACAGGAGAGCTGATCAGAGATGAAGATGCCACTCACCACGGCGATACATAGCTGTGTAGAAGTTGGGGTTGTATTTATAACATCCGGTGGAGTAATGGGAAGTGATGTTTCAGGATCAATTTCTGGTGCGGCAGTGGGTGGAGTAATTGGATATTCGGTTACCGGATTGTCCAGATCGCAGTCGACGTTCATTATAAAATCGCACACTTGATGTGCTTCGTGGAACCAAAAACCGGGAGGACATTCACCAGGAATGCCCACTCCACCCGAGCAAAATAACCACCCGGCGCACGTTTCACCGTCATTAACGAACCAACCATCTGGAGCGTTTGAGCATAAACTGCTTTCGGATATGGCAAATAATGCTACAAAACTTATCAAAATTGCAGCCTTTTTCATGGCAGAGAATTTTTGGAGGACACGTTCACTTGTCTTCTATGATACTTTGGAAAAGAAGCGACATTGCGATGTATAAATACCTATTGGGTGTTTCCAAAAGTTAAGATAATCCAAACGGTAATCTACATAAGATAACTATTATCGGCTAAAAATGAAACTTATAGCGATAACTACAGAAACAATACCGTATGTATTTTGCACATTGTACATGCCTATTGTCTATCTCAGAACTGCGCGATTAAAGCATATTATATTTAGTGTAGATTTACATTGGTCATTTGATAATTTTTGGTTATAGACATAGAATTTGAAAACAAAAATCAAGGTACTCGCATTATCACGAAGTAGATAAATTGTTTTATTCATTTATTTTCGCAAAAAACGATGTAATGGCCAGTATTTTTTTTTTGTCATAGATTTGTAACGCCATGCTAAAACCCCTTTTAAAGTTGTTTTCCATAAAAAAAAACTTCTAGTATTTTCTGGAGGTAAATACATCTGTGTAGATGTTATCAATTTTTTTCGTTTGACAAAAATAATCTAAAATGATAAAGAAACATGTTTTGGCACACCCTGACTCTGAAAATGTGTACAGTACATTAGTTTTGGCTATAGCAACTAAATGGCTGGACCAAACTTATTACTTAAACAAATTGAATGAAAAGGATGTTATGTAAAAGAAATTTAACTAAAACACCATTTTTCGGGTTTTAAAAAATACTTTTCCATGTTGATATTATCGTAAATATCTTTTTTTCCTTTCTTTTCTTTGTTTATGTTTTGGTCAACAAATTCTACAATGAAATTATGTAAAATTGTTCTCAGCTTTAGCAAATCTGACGAAGGTAATAAGGTACACAATGGATATCGAACCACCTACCCCTAATGACGACAAGTTTCCCATTCAGTCCTCTACCAAAATACCTTTTATTGCCGGATATTATATGTGTTGTGAATAACAAAAGAGATCCAACATAATCCACACAGATTCGATGCTTTTTAGTTTCTCCCGAGAATATTTTTTTACCAAAACGATTATTTTGAATTATTTCTGGAAAATAACGAGATTTCATAAATTGTGTATTTGTATTGTATAGCAATAATTTATTTGAACGACTTTACATTTATTTTTATTTTTTATACATATATAAAGATGTTGTGTTCTAATTAGTTTAGGAAAATACACATTTGTATTACTTTAAGTATATTTTTATCGACTCACTTGTACTCGTATGTATCTAAAAGCTTACAACGTAATATGTACAACAAAAGCCAAATTTTAATATTTTTCACGATAGTCTCAGTTTAAACTACTCGTATCTTTTCACTATTAAAGTATTTATCTATATTCTGTACAAGGCACCAATATATTTACAACAATTTACATACAGTATACTACTAAACAATTTGCCGCCTAAGTTAACATATTTTCAATAGTTTTTATGTACTAAAGTTATTGGATTGAATAAAATGCGGCTCAAGCAGTTTTTTCTTTATAATAAACAATTTAAAAGTATTGATGGAGTCCGTATATATTTATGTCCAACAGATTATTACAAACTAAAAAATATTTTACATGACTGATAGTTTTGATTTGGACGAATATTAATCGGTCTTGAAGAGGTTTAACACTTCTAGCAAAACACAATTTCCCGATAATTGGTCGATTTTGAAGATGTCAAATCGGACAACAGGAAATACCAATATCGACCAAATGCAATAAGGAAATGTACATCTATTGTTGGTTTATTACTTAAACCGTTAAGCGGTTACAGACGGTTAGTGGTGTTTTGAGATGTAACCAAGAAAAGTTTTGAGTCCCAAAAATGACATTTTCATTACTGGGCATTAACATTCAACAGCTAAAGCATTCCAAGATCTCTTACAGAGTTATAGTTTATTTCCTATTTTTATAACAAAAATGTTTTAAAATGCTAAACTTGAATGTTTCTAAATACATTTGTGCGGATTTACTTTGTACAAGCTATGGTATCCTAATCAATCTAAAGACTTGCAAGTGTTGATGTCTGTAAATTGGCAATCCAAATGTTTGCTTAAATGTAGAGTTAATATTTCTGATTTGCCTCTAGTGTCTGCGAAGATGCTGTCGTTAAAAAATATATGGAATGTAAAGTTGTCGTATATGTGGGTAGAAAACAGTCTTATTCGTGTAAGCATTTGCCAGCAAACAGCATATTCGATGAGTTATGCTCGTTCACTTGCAGCCATTATGAATGCGCATTTTTGGTAGTTGTCACAGTGATATAAACAATTATACAATAGTTATGAGATAATTACAAGAAAGCACAATACTGCAGAAAAATGGGTTATTACCATCGGACAAATTCTGTTCCGGATAATTAAATTATCTGAATTATATGAAAGCACTTTTGTCGCTGGCATTTCCAATCATAATCTGACTTACACAGCGCTGTCGTGCGAACAGAAACATAGTCCATGCCTCAACTTTTCACTTACGGCAGTCTGTCCGTTCAAGGCAGACTACTTGCTGCTATGATATACCAATTGACGAATCGTCTACTCGACTGGCAATCGAGGGCTTGCTTCCGACCCGATTCCGAATGTTTGGTAAATGATGAAGCGATTGTTGGCTGTGATCATCACCGGAACTCGACCAATGTTGGTTTTGGTTTTTGGATGTGATTTCAGCTTCGATAAAAATCGGCTCTTCAATTTGTGAGGTGTGTGGATGGTGACATGGAGTGTCAATTTCTGCAAAAGTGGACGATGGCCTGTGCTGTTTTTTAGACTCGTCTTTTTGTGGGTGTGAAGACATCGACTCTGCAGCCAACATTCCCGTCTCTTCGCCGCGTTCTCCACCGAATTCATTTGGGTCGAAGTCAGAAAAAGCCAGCTCAATTTCCGGTCCTGCGCCTATGGCTTTCTTAAGTTTACTGATTCGTGTTTGCACAATTTGTAAATGTCGCAAAATGTAGTTCTCGTTCGGAGCCAAGTGATAGGCTCGCTGCAGACAAGCCTGCGCTTTAGCCAAACGTCCACGTTCGACGTACACCACACACAAGTTATGCAGGCCTTGAATGTTGACTCCATCGAGCTGGAGTATCCGTTTGTAGCACTGCAAAAAAAGCAACATGTAAATGCTTGGGTACCTATCACCAAAAATACAAATAGTATACGCACATTTTCAGCAGCATCCAAATCTTTAATGTTGTTTATGTAAATATCCCCAAGAAGAATGAGCCCTTTTATGTGGTCTGGATGATATTTAACTAATTGGTTTAAGAACGGTGCTGCTTCCAAAGGTCGATGGTCATCTGCCAGGAGTAGTGCCAAATTAAACAGAGCACTGCGAAAGTCGTGTTTTATATGAATAGCACGACGGAACCAGTTTTCAGCTTCTTCTGTATTCCGTTCGTCCATAGCCAGCATTCCCAGATTGAAATGTACTCGTTCGTTGTGTTCTAGAATTTGAAACATATTCGCAATGAATTATACTCGTATAACTTAAAGAAAGTGGATTCGAAATAAATTGGAAAATTGAGACCCACCATCTTTCAACAGCAGTTTAAGCAATCTTTCACGGGAAATTATTCTTAATTCTGAACGACCGAGCTCTTGAAGTAGAATGGCGGAATTGAGAAGAGCTTGCTCGTGTTCTGGGTCGAATTCAAGGGCTTTATCTAAGTACGCTAAAGCTTGCGATGCTTTGCCTTGCTCAAGAAACACGACTCCCAACTGTAATCAAAATGCCATTAGACAGTTTCAAACAAAAAGTATTGAACTTACGTTATAGTAAATGTCAGGATTAGTACTGTCGTAGAGGAGCGCCCTCTCATATACCTCCTGAGCTTCTTTCGTACGATTAAGTTTAATTAGAATATCACCACGATTGATATATGCTTGAACGTAGTCCGCTCTCATGCTGATAGCCTGGCGGTAAAGCATATCAGCTTCCTCAAGTCTCGTGTGATTTTTGGAGATCAAATTAGCCAAATTCAAGAAAACGTTTAGATGATTCGGTGCTATTCGGGCCTGATACGATTCACCGGGTTTCGCTTTCGGTAGCAAACTCTTTGCTTGCAAATAGGCGTGTTCGGCTTCCTTGAACATTTTTAGATGATTGTATGTCCGTCCGACGTTTATGTGTGCTCCCACGTCATCCTCCTGCACACTTACCGCTGTCAGAAAGTACTTGAGCGCTTCGTCATACTTGCCGTCACTTTCAAGCGCATGTCCAACATTGTTAAACAGTTTGGCATTGCGTTCGTTAACTTTTAAACCCGACATGAAGATTGAGTATTCCGTCTCCCAGTCCCAATTTCGATTGTATGTCTTGGCGGCGTGCGACACTAACAAGAACACCATGCAAGTCCAGGCTAATTTTTTATTAAATTTCTCCGTCACCTTTTGGAACCCGTACGCAATTAGCAGGCAAAAACCCATTGAAGGCATATAGAGAACTCTCTCTGCAACAACGAATCCAACCGGAAAGAACATGTTTGATGCAGGTATGAATGGAAGACTCATAAATGCGAGTCCCTAATTGAAAAATGAATTATATAAAAAATTGATTTACATCAAAACCATTTGCAAAGTTACCATTATTATTATAGCAGATTGTTGGCGACTCTCGCTAATGAACGCCGTTGCCACCAGAGACACTAGCAAGCCGATGGCTACTAGTGTGACGACATTGCGGCTGTCCGCGAAAGATTCAATCAACGGAACTGTGCCCATTGTCCAGTCACAGCATAGATCACAAGGAAATATTAGAAGCCACAAGTTCAATGATGCCAAGTAATTGTAGGTTAGTTGCCTCGTTGGTGTACTTGCCACGGATGCAGGATTATCAAATCTACAAAAAGGATAAATGTCAATCATAATAAAATAATTTGTCTTTGTGTTTTTAATAGTAACAAAGTAGCTATTACCTTGTGAAAACGGGAAGTTGCGAACCCATTATTTGCAATCGTATGAATAACAAACTAATTGTTGTTAAACCAAGCACAATTAGACGCTTTGTTCCTTCATGGGACCACGAATTACTGGATATGGGAGAAATATTTTTGCAGCCATGATAGACTGATTTCAGCAACTGGAATATGTCGCCTAGGTGAATCTGGAATACAGACAATAGAGAAGACGCATTGATACTTCAATGAGCAATAATAATTATGTACAATGTACCTTTTGTGCAACGAATATCTCATATACTGCACAGACGCCTGTTATAGTGATGCCTTGTTCTTTGCAAAGCATCGCTGATGCCACAAAAACCATAGCTAAACCCATTTTTTGCCAGCCTAAAAAATATTTTTTAATATACAAGAAGTAAGTATATTTTTGTATCATAAACATTTTTTTTTTATTATTTAACTAAAAACCCTTTAACTCAGCAAGGCAAACAATTTTATAAAACGTGCCAAGTTTGACTTCTATTTAATGACTAATCAGTAATCAGTTATTATTTCTTCTACATTATTGTAAGAAGCCTTAATAAGGTAAGACCAACATTAATACATTGATGTCAAAAATAATTCCTTTAAGGTCGTAAAACGATTCTTAGTTTAAAAAAAGAGTTTTTTGATTGAATTCCCTTGCTTAAGGACACATCTAGGAGTTGCACCATAATAACTTTCAGTTCTCTACATGAGCAATGAGCAATTGATTTTTATATCTTAATTGTAGTTATATTTCAGGATAAAACCAAATTATCTTAAAATATTTGCTTTCCAAAGAATTACTCCCAAGATCAAGTTATTCAGTATTGACTATTGGATATTTCGTTTGGGATCTTCTCGTTCTACTTTAATTTATGTTTAATATAAATTAATAATTATATTTCTTTAAATAGTAAAATTTTTGAAAAGTAATTTTTTTTACACCTTTACATGCTTTTAAATTCCCATTTACTTATGATGTTATAACATAGTTTTTATTTAAAATAATTTTAAAATTTAGAAAAGTTAAAGTAGTTAAAGAGCAAAACTTCATGTATATGTTGGTCATTTTTCATTTACAATTAGTATACAATAAAATTAGTATTATAAATTACCTGTAGCTTTTTTCTTAGTGGTTGCTTTAGTATAGTAAATAAATGCACATATAAAAAACATTGAGGATAAAGTTTCAGCTCTTCCAACTACTCCAGTAACCTAAAAAAGTAAAAGAATAGAATAACAGGGTGTCAGAAATTTTTAAAAATATATTATTATTTAAGATGGGGACGCAGAAGTCGTTTTTGAGATGCGCTACTTAGTCACCTTTGACACAGTGCAGAAGAAAGAAAGAACTTGAGACAGACACATGTGCGTTCTATTGAAATTTTAGTAACGTCAGGACTAAAATATTGAACTTAGATAAAACAAGAATTCTGTTTTTAATAAATTTTGTTTCAGCATTTGTTGTTTTTTTTTGCACGTTGGGTTTCGTAATATTCTTAATAATTTGATTCTTGAAGGTAAATTTTTGTATTAATAAAAAAAGTGACTTACAGCTTCTGTATGTATAGGATGAACGGCGAAAAGCATAGCGGCTATAAAACTGACAACCGTTGGAAGTAGTAGTATGCACAATCTGAAATGAAAGGTTCAAAAATAGTAGTTTAAGCCGTTTTTTAAGCACTCATGTAAAATATCAGACTATTAAATACAAATTTATATTTATATGTTATCAATTATTAGAGTTTTTCTACCTAATAAAAGTTCAATCCAAATTCCTTATGTGTTTATTTAGATATAAGAAAAATCGTGGTTTATGTTTTTTTTTTTTTGGGAATATTTCAAACATTGACCGAGAGGATGTACCGAACATCCTTATATGCATTAAATTTTGTATTTAATTAGTCGATTTAATCGATTAAATGTCCTTCTACATCACATAATAATATTTGGTTAACTTTGGTCAAGCTGTTTTGAGTCAACCGGATCGTACGTAGATTTTTATATAAGTAAAATAAAATATTCGTAATATTAACTGGGACCTGGGTAAAAACAACATATAAAGGTAAAGCTCACCTAAAGTACATGATTGAAACCACAGCGTGTAACACCATGTTGACCATATGATATCCGGCGGGCTCAAGTCCATGAAATAAATAATTCCACCTAAAGGTCAATACACATAATGGCCGATATGATTTGTGACTTTGTTCCTGTGAAATGAGGCAATGGAAAAAAATTAACAATTTAAGTAACTAAAAACATTTATTATAAAAAAAGCCATAATAAAATGTAAAGTATTTAAAAATACACAGATTTTATCTGGTTCAAAAGAGTAAGGGGTGCTAAAAATTGCGTAAAGAAAATCTTCGAATCTTTAATCAATTATACTAGGAATTTACCAGCCAATTTTATTTAACCAGCAAGGCATTGCCAAATGTTTGATGCATATTATATTCTACAAGTGTGCAGCCAGTTTTAAATGAATTTTTTGATTTTTTGATAAAAAGAAAAAACGCAAAATAATTTTAAAATTAACAAAAATAAAATGGCAAGTGGGCGCACTCGCGCTGTTGCCATATATACCCTTTACACACACATGCATGAATACGAGTTACACATGTGTTTGAACTAAGCACTCACTACTCACTACCGAGTACAGTAATGAAGTTTAGTGTTGCAAGAAAAACCATGCAATAGCTGAGTTGGAGCTTCTACACGTATGATTTAAGCAAAAACACCTACCTTCTGCATAGGAGTTCCCCAAAAATCGTTGAGAAAAATATTTTTTACTGGAGTATGCGGCCGTAAGTCACGATTTTCCTTTATAGCACTTATATCATCAAACACGAACCCGCAAAACAAACTATTGTAATAACATCCGAAGCACACGAGGGCAATTATAGCGCCCAAAAAATGAGTAACAGCCATTTTTCCAAATTTGCTAGTGGCCTTGAATTTTCAGCTTAGTAGATTCACTTCATTGATGTTTGATAATATGCCTTATCACTAGAACATTCACCAAAAACTCATTGCAGAGCTGTAGGCGAATATAAGTTATATGTATATTAGGCCAGTTGTTGTGCATGAGGACCACAACCAATAACCATATATAAAGGAAACTCAATGTCTTTTCTTATGATTGCCATCTGAAAATCTGATTTTTCATCTTCATCGAAAGAAATGCTAATTGGCTAACACTTTATCCAGTCAGCTCTCCGTTTGTGTTTTCTCAATTCATTGACACATGAAAATAACCCGAAACCTAGAGGACTAGACCAAGATCAAGAAGTTGGATTGAAAACCAATAAAAGGTGATCTGAAGCGCAGTGTAGATGAAATTGCTTAAGATAATCTAATGTCTGCCGGCAAAATGATAACTTTTAAGCTGGTACAAACTATTTAAGTTCACTTTTCAATACAACTTTAAATGTTTAAAAAAATTTAGGATGATTTTAAATATATTTTAATGGCGGTGAAACTTGTCTGATTTCAATTTTACTGCAAACTATCGTGTCCGCGTCTAATGAATTGACACTCTTTCGATTCATGTATTAAAATATATATGTATATTATTATTCACACATTTCGGATTCTGCGCGATACCGTTTTCACGTCCCATCTTTCAGGTGGTGCATTGTTTCATCGGTATCTAGATTCTAGATTCGAGATTCCCTAAGTATGCACATTGCTGCTTACGAATCAGTTTTTTTCCCCGACAGATTTTAGACACTCAACCATCTACGATACGCCAAATATTTGTGTTTAACCTCTTGCACATCTTTTTTTTTACTTAGCGATTCGTTAATAAACTTGACTATTGTGTCTTATACGTCTTATAGAGCACGAACTCTGTACAAGTTGCAAAAAAGGATTTTTATTTTGTCCTGCCTTTTGACTCTTGCAATAACACTTCACAGATATATGTATATAGATTGGCATCGGTCACAAGCATTCAACAGTCACCACTCACCAGTCATACCATTCATATATCTGCGATTTGTGAGAAACGTCAAATAAAAACCCAGGCTTTAACATATATATATACATATATTATTACGAATATCGAATGATGTAGATTGGTTTTGTCAGGAGAATGAAGGATTAGGTCAGCCGTTTGCGAGATATAACGCAAATAAAAACTAGAAACGATAGATGGAATTATCACATACTAAACATAGTTCATTATATTTCACTATTATCAATATAATTTGTCGAAATACTACATAATAATAAAAAATAAAAATAGGATTTGGAAAAAACTGAAAATTGAATTTTTGTGGGCCATATCGTAGGTATACGTATCTAATATTCTTAGAAAAACACTTTCTATATTTTTTTAATTTTCAAGAACAAAAACAAAAAATCAGTGCACATATTGAAAAATTGGCCTATATTTTCAAATTTTCCAGCTTTTCCTTTCTTGCAAACAATCTCGCGATTGATACGAACAAAACAAATACCAATGCAAATGTTCGTTTATATTTACAATAGACAAATAATGCTAAAGTGTTTCCTCACTGAGAACATTTCCATTATGTGTAACTTAGTTATTGACTATATTTTTTTTTTTGCCAAATTTCTCAGCCATTTCAAATTGCATGAAAATGAACAGAAAACTGGACATCGTAGCAGCAATAGAACCAATATAAGGTAGGTCGACTTCAAAAACTCGGCAGGCACTGATGGCAATTGGCATGTGGCGAAACTGCAGCTGCAACGCCTTTAACTGAATGGCAGCATTCTTATCCAATACTGTAAACCTTGAGCATAGTCCAATCATCTTCAAGTACTCTGATTGCAGTTGATTGGCAGCAAGAGCGATGAAATACAGCACTGAACTGCTCATGAGAATGCCTAATGTCGGAACTATTTATAAGAAACGAAACTTATTAATGAATAATGTGAAAAATCTAGGGATGCCGTACTCACAAATCATGGGAAATGGTTGAATTCCTGCAACAATAAGAAACGCCAAATAACAGTGAAACATGAGGCAGTATGAAAAATAAGTTGACAGAATAATTAAACTGATGCCACAAAAGTCATTAAACTTTGCGGTAATGTCATACAATTGCTTGAAAATGGCGCGCAATGTTTTGAAAAGGACCACCGTATCCGCTATTTTACCGGGATGCATCTGACACCTTTCGATGTAGAAGTTGACATAGCCGAAATAGGTCGACATTGATTTGATAAAAAGGAGGATCTGCAAAGTTTTCAGCAACAACATGAACAATGGAAGAGAAAAATATCTTACGGGCATGCCAAAATCTGGCAATAAATATGTCGAAATAGCAATTCCACAGAGCATCAATCCTCCCGGCATGTACACCGCCAATTGACGCACCAAAATCGACTGGATTCCTCTGGCGCACTTTCTCTTATCGATTTTAAGGCGCAATCTCTCCAATATTGCCTGGTCCAGCAAATTGAATTTCTGTATCAACTGGCATTGCGTGGTCGCTGTCCAAACGTTAAACAGTTGAAGAGCAATATTCAGTGTCAAAAGGATGTTCATGTCACTAAAGAATAGCACAGAGCTCATGGAGTTCATTCGGAACCAAGTCAAACTTTGGATGCAGTGGTAATAAAAAAAAACGTCTAGTAAAAGCCACGCGTGTGCGTAAAGAATTGTCCCTTTAGTAACCGTTACTTGATTGGAGTTGAAAGGATCTTGTTTGAACGGTGACAGTCCAAAAATTTTAAAAAATGTGAACCAGCCCGTAAAAGGATGTAGAAAGTTCGTGTATTGTGACCGTTTTATTTGTACTTGAGTCATTCTTAACCAATGAATTTCAAACTTTAAACTGATAGGCCATAAAGGACGTTCGATTAAAATACCATAAGCTCCTTAACAGAAAAATTAATTACAATAGATAAGATCATTCAGTCGTCCATTAATCATTGGAAATTGAAAAGAATCATTTTTTCGTGTATTTATGACAATCAATTTGTAAATGACTTTTTCCTTTATTTATGTGATTTCTCGAACAAAAGCAAGCGGATGAGAGTGTGTATTAGATTTGTGTATACATACGTAAAACTCTTTTAGAGCCAAAATCCCTAAAAAGTGGTCCAGATAAAATGTCTGTAAGTCCGTCCATCCTTCCGTTTGTGTAGAACACGCATATCTCATAAACGGACTGACCAATTGTGACCAAATTGAAATGAGTTTGTGGTGTAAAATCAAATGGTCTAAAAGTATGCAATAATTTTTCCCGATGTGAAAAATTAACTCGAAAACGGCTCCAACGATTTTTCTAATATAAAATTTGTTTACGCAGCTTTTGACTCATGTATGTCACTTCTTCCAAATGTTAGCCGTTTAAATTTTATAATCTAAAATTTGTTAGATCTGGTGCTTTTACAATGTTTTATATTCTACTTAATTGTTGAACTAGAAAAGAGAAACATTAGCATAGAATATGTCAAGGTCAATAGGTCGCTGTTTTTTTTTTTTTATCATCTCCAGAACGCTTTTTGACAAACCAAGAACTTTGCTGAACATGTCTAGGTCATACAAACATTCCGTTGAGGTCAACAACGCATTTTTGCATAAAATTAAAACTGAGAGGCAAAATAGCTAATCTATAATATATAAATATCTTTATACATTTTAATATGTTAATAATGCTAAAAATTACGCTTATTTTGTCAATAAATATAAGGCGTTCTATGAGCCGTTTTTGAGTTTCAACCTAAATTAACATGTTTTTTGTATGATTATTACTCGAAGCCCTTTATCTTTATGGTATATTATAATTATATAACTCAGCAAGGCAAACTACTTTATAAAATATGTCAAGGTCATTAACAACACTTTTCGAGGTCAAATACCGATATGTTTTTCTATGTTTTGATTCGTTGACTTTTCAGTAATTATTTTTTCAACATTATTGTAGGCCTAAATGAGGTCAACAACTTTGCTGAACATGTCAAGTTCAAAAAAACAATTTCTTCAAGGTCAAAAAACGTTTTTTGTAAGAAAAAAGGTTTACTTTTTGATAATTATTTATTTTTCAATTATAAAGGTCTTATTGGGACTAGATGCTAAATGGGTCAAGGTCAAAAAATAATATCTTCAATAATATCTTGATTAATTACCTTGCTTATAAGGACAGTTGACACTCCTAGTTGTTGTAAGTACATGTATGACTATTGCACCGGCCCTCCATGCCGCGTGTTTTTTCTAAATCCAATTAATTATAATTATAATTATAATTAAGTGATAAAACGAATAATTGCATTTTAATTATACCAAGCAGATGGTAAAGCCAAGCATGTAGCGATGCAAACAAATGAAACTTGGTTCATTAATAGTTTTCGACTTCCAAAAGAGTAGCTGATTCAACTGTTGGGAAATAATGTTGCTCAATTTAAAAAACAACAAATCCTTCATTAGAACGTTTCAATTGTGGTTAAAATTCTTTCAAATTTGTGGCTTGTCGGAATTTAACGAGCCAATAAGAGAAGAACAAGTTTTTGCAATCAACCGAAAACTGATTGCGCGGAATTTGTTTTTTTTGTTGATTCACTTGAGTCATTTCTGCTATTGTCATGTTACCTTAGACGGTTTTCGCATGAATTCCACGAGCTCCGTTCTGTTCTTCGGAGGATTGTATATTGCGTTGTCAATTCCAGTACTTATCCAAGTGGATGCCATTTGGCGATCCGAAGTTCAGTGTGAATTATTAAATCAATTGAGTTCCATTGATGGCAAGTTGTTGCGAAAATTTAATGCCGGGTTGGACAAAAAACTGCTCAAAGCCAAAATTTGGATTTGGGTTCTAAAACTGATACTTTCATTTGGAGTTGGCTACATTGGACGCTTGAGCTTATTGATAGTATCGAAGTTGAATCCGAAAATAATGATGATGCCGATCAATTATCTCGTATTACCGGAGCTCATGATGCTGATACGGACAGTGCAGATCGTGTTCTATCTTGAGTCACTCATCCAGTTCACGAATTGCTTCAATACAAACTTAAAGTGTCTGTACAGCCAATTAAGAAGCAATGATTCAGCTATAAAATTGAAGTTAACGCGTCGAATTTTCGTTCATCTATTTGACATGGGCCAGAATTTTAATAAATATTTTTCCGTCTCGATTATGCTCATTATAATGTTTAACGCTTTTGATACCATGTTCTACTGCTATTTTTCGTTCGTTATATCAATGAAAATTCATCCAATATCAATATTTTGTAATTAACCAACAGATTCGTCGAAATTCGATCGGAATACAAATCAATTTGGTTTTTCAGATCCGCTTTTCGGCCTAGCTAGCAGTCTCCCACTGCCCTGGGTGATTGCGTCTGCATCCAGTGAATTGGAGAATAGTCAAATGGAGACGATCTCCTTATGCTCAAGGCTGGTCGTATCAAATGAAAACTCGGCAGCAGAACTGCGCAAATTGCATTACCAGTTTCGCATGTTGAAAATTGAAATAAACGTCGGGAGGATATTTACGGTCAACCGAGCTGCAATAGGATCCTTAGTGGCCACTTTGGCCAGTTTTCTTGTGTATTTTATGCAGTTTCAAATGGCTGAGAAATTTGGAAAGAAGAAAACAAAGTAATAAACAATTAATTAGCAAATGGAAATACTTTATTTTTTGTTAAATGACGTCAAACAAATATTCACACGTAGCTAAACGAAATAGGCTGCCAGTTGCGCCATTTTATCCTTGGGAGCGCGTGGTCGACCGGTTGTAGCAGCACTACCACGTCCTCTGCCGCCACGTCCGCGACCACGGCCACGTCCCCCCGAGCCACGAACGGGACGTGTAGCTACAGCGCGATGTTTTTCCACCAATGGCACAAAGGAAGCTGAACAGAATACGCAACCGATTTTTTCTTCACTGCCGTCTTTGAAGCGGGTCTCATCTGGTTTGTATGCGACAGTCACCAACTGGGACTCGCATTCATCGCATTTTGTGTCCGCTGAAAAGTAAAGAAGCCACAATTAGTGTGACAAGCTGAAAGCTGAAGTGCAAACTAATCTACCATCAACGGTGACTTTGACGGCGCCTTTAAATATGTTAATTATGACATCGCAGCGGTTGCAGCCCAACTTCCAACTCTTTGGAGCGGATGTGCAGTCAAGAACCAGCACCCCTGATGCACATTCGACGCATGATGCAACGCCCAGCATTGTCATTGAATGGCCACACGTTGGATGGCTGCAGGCGTTGCAGCCTGATGTGGTCATGTCCCTGAATGGAGGATGGTTGTAGCAATATGGACACAATGGATATGACTGACCACGAGCACCACTGGAGAAAGCGAGCAGTTCGAAATCATCGAGCGGGCATCGAAGTTCACGGTACGGCCGGACGGTGCCATTACTTGGAAGCGAATACGTTTCGTCGCATTGGGCACAATGTAAACGAGCCGGCTTTGTTTGAATATACTTCATGTAGCGTCTGCATTTTCCGCAGCGGGAATGAGCTTTGCCAGCCTCAGAGAGGGCAGAGAAGCTGACTTCGAACAGAGAATCCATACTTCCAATGTGTTCAACGAAGTACTGAAACTTCAATCTGAAATATGAAAGGGTAATATGTAAATCCTGGAGTACTAAAACCTGTCCACTCAAGTTCTCAATTCAAATTACCTAAAAATTTCTGTAGCGTGTTTCAATACAAGGTGAAAATCAATTTGACCTTGAGCAATTAAGTTCAACTGCTGCTCCAGGGCAGACCTCATCGTTGGCAGTACCAATTCCGGATCAATCTGAATTTTCAAACATTCACATTACTGTTGAGAATCAGAACATTTTTCTATTAGAAAAGTACCTTTTGGTATCCATGAACTAAGACAATTCCCAATGACTTTGGAACTAATCGGCGTCCACTTTCAACACTAACATAATTTCTCTGACATATATTATTAATATGAACTGGAATCGAAGCATCAGTACCGATTCCATGTTTTTCCATAAGCGTAATTAATTCAGATTCAGTGAGATAATCCGGTGGGCCCGTCTGCCCCTCATTTATACGAACATCATTAATTGACACCTTGGCTCCTTGCTTGAAAGGCTGCACCGTGTCCTTTTGCGTCAATGCCTGCCATGGCATTAAGCGAGTAAAACCTGGATCGACTAAAGTGATCGTTGTACACGAGAAGACTTCAGTGTCAACGCGTAGCTTTGCAGTGACTGACTTGTATTTTAAGTCATGGGAAATGGTCGCCAAAAAATGACGACATATGTAGTCGTAAAGACGCCACGTGTCACTGTCAAATTCATTTCGAGAGGCCAATTTCATCGGCGTAATCGGGGGATGGTCTCCACAATCTGTGCCCTTTCTTGGCTGATGAAATTCTTCCGCTGGACCGAATTCACTGTTTCTTGTAAGCATCTGCTGAACTGAACTGAATTTATGGCATTAAGAAGAGCAACAATTTATGAAATAAATTTAAAATATTTACTGTAAATCGAAATTAGCAGGATACTGAGTGGTCTCCGTGCGGGGATAGCTGATATAGCCCTGGGTGTACAGTCGTTCCGCGATTTGCATCGTGCTGTGAGGGCCTAACCCTAACCCAGAGCTGGCCGTTCGCATCAGTTCCACAGTATTTAAAGCTTGAGGACGCTGCTTCACTTGGTCCTTTGTTTGAACACTTTCCACCCTAAAATGATAGAACAAAATCAGTTTCGAGATACAAAAAAAAAACGAAATATTCTACAAAGCCTCTTTGAACTCCTTAAGCTGATTTAAGAATATAATGGCAATTTCTTTTTTAAAAACTCGTACACGCTGCCATTCTACATTTATCTCTGGAGTGCCGACTGACATTTGGATGTACCAGTACGTTTCGGGCTTAAACTGCTGAATTTCATCGTGACGTTGAACACAGAAACCGAGTGTAGGCGTCTGGCATGGACCATATGATATCAAAGATGCATCCAAATCACCATAGCGGCCTTGGAAAAAACGTGTCTGAAAGCGAGTAAAAGCGCATCCAACACGCAAGTCCAGCTCCTGACGTGCATCCACGCTTTTAGCTTCATTCTCATTGGGATGGATCAAATGCTCCATGGCATATTTGATGTCTTTCTCCGTAATGGCAGAGAACTTGGCACGGAACGTCACTTTATCCGAGAAGACGTTCCGAATTTGACTGCCAACAGCATGCATCACTTCGAAACAGATATTCTCTCCCTCTTTGTCGCAATCAAGCCATAAAACCAAATATTCGCAACCTTTTGCTTCTTGTGAAAGAAACATTGGCATCCGTAATTTGACATTGGCTTCCTTTTTCTCGGTTCGGCATTGAAATAGCTCGACCGGATCGACTTTGTCCCAAGAATTGTACTGTCCCGTAAAGTCTAAAGACATTACGTGACCACAAACGGATGTCATCTTAAAGGCGACACTCTCCCCACGGAATGTTCCACGCCATTCGTGCACTGAACACGATCCATTTGAACCTGGAAACAAAATGTATTTTAAATTGACTAATTTTGTGCAATTTGTCAAAATATGTCACCTCTTCTTGAGGAGTTTTTGCCATTGCTAAGAATACTAGCTAGTGAAGCCGCAAGCGACGGCTTCTCTGCCACCATCAACACGGATTTCATCACTTTGCACTTACAAATTACTTACAAGATAGGAAATATCGAATTTATGTTAAACCTGTTGACTATTTTTAATATAATATTTTAATTAAAATGAGATTTTCATTTAGATTTGAATGAAATCAATGTTGTGGGAAATTAGGGTGTAAAATTTGGTTGCTGAACGCCGACAAACAGCAAACTGACAGAACTGTTTTATTTTTAGAAAGTGACAGATTCGAAAAATAAATATATTATGACGTCATTTTTGTGAATTCCCATTTTGTCTGCTATAAAATTAGATAATTTTGGCGCCTTTTTTAAAAACAATATTTGTAGACAAATTATTTTTTACTACAAATTATTTTAATCATGAATTATAAATATTACATAATGTAATGGTCAGAATTAACAATGCCAAGTCTCGAATTTTTATTTAATATTTGATAAAATCATAATAAATAAAAAAATAATTATTTGCATAACATTATACTGCTTTCGGCAGCAAAACGGCTAAGTATCTGTAAATGTTTGAATAAGCTGAAGTATTCCCTAATTAGTGAAATTAAATGAATTATTTAATCTTTAAAAACAACAAAGCTTTGCACCTTATTAATGAGAAATAATTTACTGACAAGAACACAATTCCTTTTCGCGGGTAATTCAAATGTTTACTCAAATCATGATAAAAGCCACACCCGTCGCGCCGCGCTGGAAACAAGCAATTAATCGCTCAATTTCTCCAAATAAGTGCAGACAATCTGAAACTAGACAATCGATTTAACGACTCAAATGAAGTGAATAATGACACCAATGTCAACAAGTTGCACCTCACTCCCGCGATGAATAATTAAAGAGCTTTAGGCTCTACTACTAACGATTCCAAGTGCTGATAACATTAAACATAGTTAACAAAACGGTTATTATATGTACAATTGGTCGCTCAGTAAGTCATCCAACAATGACGCGAAAGGACAAGGAGATAATCCCCGTTCTGAAGCCACTCGTAGCTTCGCTCCAGGTGGCCGGCCTAGCTGCGTTCAGCTTCCATTCGGAAGCAAAGACGTTCCAAACGGATCGTTGTTTGCTTAGCTACTCAATAGCGTCACTGATCGGCACCATCTCCATCCTTGTGCACGGATTCGTCGCCAGCGACTTCTATTCGCCTCAAGAGGAGAACAACATTGGCAACACCGTGGACTTTATACAGCTAGTGGGAATTCGAATGTGCCATTTGGTGATAATAGTGGAGTCGCTTGTACGCACAAAGGCGCACATTGATTTCTACGACAAAGTCGTTGAGCTGGACAAACGCTTTTTGTGCGTCAATGCGACTGTTAAACAGCCCAGAATGCTGATCCAGCTGTTGAAATCAACGGCCTTCTACATGGGATGTGAACTGATAGTGTTGATCATGGCGCTAGTTAAACGGGAATACGCGTTCGCGTTCTACTGGTTGTTTTATCTGATTCCATTCCTCATCAGTTGTCTGCGGTATTTTCAAATCATCGAGCTGATCGACTTGATCAAAGACCGTTTCGATCTGTTGAACGTCAAGATCGCTGAATTGAATTTAGTTGAGAAACGTGTCAAGTCCGTGAGCGAGAAACTCAAGGGCTGCAACAAAGTGGTAACTGGTCCCGGCATGGAGGCGCTGATCGTGATGCGTGACATTTATGATCGCTTGTGGAATCTGGTGAACTCTGTGAACAAGTGTTTTGGTTTGTCCATGTTGGTGATTATCGGAAATGACTTTGTGTCCATCACATCAAATTGTTACTGGATGTTTCTGTCGGTGAAAGGCGGTCCATTCGAACTTCTAGAAGTTCTAGGAACTCTGCGCAACCTGTTCTGGGCACTGCCGCATTTCGTGAACGTTATCCTGCTGGCAGCGAGCTGCAATCGAGCCGTAGAGAGCGTAATGAATCCTTTTTTTTTCTAAAATATTAATTATTTAAATTATTAACTTATTTTTAGTCGAACAAGTCAGCACTTTTAGCCCACAAAGTAAATTATGACATTGGAAACAACAATCACAACCTCTTTGTAAGTTTATTGACCCACGATTATACAGAATGTTCCAGTAATGATTTCATTTGCAGATTGAACAGTTTTCCTTGCAAATGTTGCACCAGAGAGTCTACTTTACTGCATTTGGTTTTTTTAATGTCGACTTCACTCTACTCTTTACTGTAAGTAGTTGAACCGTCGCCATTGAGATTGCTATTAATTTACTTATCTTATGAACAACAATCAAGATTGCTGGGGCGACGACTACCTACCTCGTCATTTTGATTCAATTCCACATGAGTGAGGACAAGCCTACCTAATCGAGATTTGAGTCCATCTTCAGTACAAACGGCCATTTAACTGATTTTTATTAACACTGATTTATTAGTTATGAGTGAATGTATTACCGCATATCTCTAAAACATAAATTATGAGCGCATAGAATTACTTAAAAACAATTAATAGCAAAAAAAAGTTGTAAAAGTTAAAACAGTTCAATAAATATTATAGTAAATAGATTTTAACGTAAACATTTTCGGTATCTTAAGAATAATCTTTGGTTAACCCGCCATTCATTTGATTAATATCTTTCCTTTCAACAATTTTACACAAAGAGAAGCCAACTACCAGCACAATCTGTGCTAACTAACATTTAGGCCCAAACACGAAGAGTAAAGTCCCAGCTACCCGTTGAAAGGGCAGTACCATCCGGTGATACTTGAACGCAAGAAACTTTATTTTCATGGCCGTACAACAAGCAGACGCGCTGCGCCTTAAGTGTGTCCCAAATGTTGACAGTGTAGTCATTGTATCCGGCAAACAGCAGACGTCCGCTGACAGAGAAGTCGACAGCATTGGCACCAAAAATTATCGAATCTTTGGAATAGACGGCCACCTCTTTGTCGGCGCGCATATCAAACAGCCGGCATGTGCTGTCATCCGAGCCAGTGGCAATAGCATCTCCTGAAGGATGAAATTTTACACTGTTTACATCAGAGCTGTGGCCCTCAAAAGATTGCACGACGTGCCCGGATCGCATGTCCCAAATGAAGGCCATTTTGTCGCAGCTCTAAATTTATTTTTATTAATTTAGCACAGATTACAATAATCCACAATAAAGACTTACCCCGGAAACAAATGTATTTCCTGTCTCATTAGGGGCCAAATCGATTGACATAACATCGCCAGTATGACCGTGGAAGCTCTGCAGCAACTGTCCCGACTCAACATCCCATAAGGCGCAAGTAGAATCACCGCTGCCAGTTAAAATTTGTTGGTCCGAATTTGGAAAAATACAACATGACATGTAGCTGGTATGTGTTCCCACAGTTTTCTTGCGAGCCGCCATGTCTTCGTCCAAACCCACATTTCCCACTGGATACACCGTGACCTTGTTGTCTAATCCGCCACAGGCTACTAAAGCCGCGGATGGCGCGTACGCGCATGACATTACCCAAGTGGTTGGCATCGTGACTGCGTGCTCTTTATTGGTAGTAAAAGCATCCCAGATAATCAGTTTTCCGTCTTGCGATGATGAGACAATGTGCCGTTTGTCTGGTGACCAATCGGAACACAAAACCTTGGCCTGGTGGCCCTTAAGTACGCGACGCGGTTTTATGTTGATGTAGGTAATGACTTCAAGGCGCTCCGCCATCGTTGACACTGCATTCGGTATGATACATCATTCGATATATGTTTTTTGTTTTTTTTGTTATAGTTTATACTCACATGTTACATCGTTGAGCTTTTGACGTTCCTCTTCCAGTTTCTGCTTCAATGAGTCTGCCTCCTTTGTGAGGGATGCAATTCTTTCCGTTGTGTTATTCATTACACTTGTCTCAGACATTTTCACTCAATTCCTCCGGTGTTAGTAATTCCAATTTGCACCGCTGATGAAATACTGTTTAACTAAAACAAAAAATTATGAATAGATTATAGAAAAATAGATTTTCCTCAATTTTCTAAAATTCACAAACAAACTTCATCCACTCCGTTATAAAGACTTGCCAGAATCCACAAAAAAATCAATAAAGGTGGCTTGGCATACAAACAGATAAACTTTAGTCTTGACACTGCTTTCCAGTGATGCCAGAACGAAACTTTTTAAAATATTGGTCTGGTTTAGAAGAAAAGGACTTGAGCATTACTGGAAGTACCGGATATTCGATTGTGTCGAGCTGAAATATCTAAAATGTAATACTTTTAAAAATTCTTAGTAATTTTGGCTTGATTTTTTAATTTTTTAATTAATTAATTTTTTTTTTTAAATTTCTGGAAAACCCCCAATTAATACCGTATATAATTGAGTGGAATTAGGTTTAGTCACTCTCTTTTCAACTCGTCATTGTATTTGAAAATATTAAACTTATCCAAGGTAACTTTTAAAGCTAGTAATAGTGTATTCTTGTTATCCGACATTTTTTTCAAAAATATTCCAATAATGCCAAAACACGTTTTAACAACATCTGATCCCAAAAAAAGAGATTTAGAAAAAATGTCTGCCTATATAATTTTATAGTACATGATTATTAGACTCAGCAAAGCAAATTTTTTTTATAAAATGTGTTAGGGTCATTAATTACTTTGCAAGGTCAAATACTTTTTGGTTTTTCTATCTTTTGAAAGATTTACATTTTGACAATTATTTCTAATAACTTTACACGGCTTGAGCAAACTTAACCAAATTTTAGTATGTGGTATACATTCATGTACTAAACACGCTATTTTTAATGTTTTTAAAATATTTTTTTTGATAAAGTTAAAGTCAAAAAACAGATTTTTTTTTAACATCTGCCATTTTTCGCAAACGGATGAATAAATTAAAACCAAATTTTTACATGTGGTAACTTGGAATTTCCTTAAGACAAATTATCAAATTTTTTCTAGGTGAAATTCAGAACTTGTTCTCGAAAAAATCCACAATTTTTTCGATTCTATAAAATTTGTCACGGTTAATAACATAAATTTTCAAGGTCAATACCAATTTTTTTATTCTATCTTTTGCACCGGTAACTTTTTAGCAATTTATTCTGGGTCTTATACCAATAACTTTGCTGAAAATGTCAAGGCAAAAAAAAGGCTTTGTATAAGTTATAATATCGCTAACGGGTGAATTAATTAAACTAATTAGTAGACCGATTATAACAAAATTTTTGAATGTGGTGTAAAATCAAGTTATTTAAAAAGGTAAATTTTTATTGCCGAAAAACAATTTTTTTAAATAATCTCGAAAACGGTTCCGACGATTTTGTCGTCTTTTGACATACATAATATGTATGTTATATTTCCTAAATCTCAACTATTCAAATTTTATAGCCTAAAAAGTATAATTTCTCTTTTTTTTTTGGGCTTAGCTTTATTATTATTATTTTCTTTATGCAAGTAATTAAGATTTTTAGGATCACTCTAGAATGGCTGATATAAGATTACTGTAAATTGTAAAATGCCATTTTCTAAAAGCAAGCACATATTCCCACAATTCGCCCTCGTTTCGCTGATTTCCGTTTCTAAAACTTAGATCATTTAGCCAGTGCCATTCATTGCGCTGAGATTATTAGTAAGGTATGTGAAGTAAAATGGTAAGTCAATTACGGTAAATCTGAAGAAATACGTTTACAGTTTGTACAACCCTCCGCGTGAGTGTACCCGATGCGCATGCAAAAGAGAATTGTGCCCCTAGTCGGAACTCGGAACTGAGAACATAGCTCCATTCATCTGTGCCATTCATGCGACCATATTATGCCGCTAAACATCCACATATGGTTTACCCAGATTGATTTAAACATGTTGTAACATGTACACGCTAGGGCCTTTTTAGGGTGTGGAACCGGAACACATTTGCAGCAATAACAAGTATCACCGATAGGTATTGCGACGTGCAAGGTTCATTGTCTCTTTGGCGACATTTAGATTTGAACTTGGGACAGATTTATGCTCCGTCAAATAACGTTGCCAAACGGGTCAGCCGAACCCATTCAATAAGTATACCCAATAAAAGATTAACGGTTCAAATCAACATTTAAAGTTGAATACGAATTCGTAAGATGATTTGCTACATGAACACCAACGCGTTCCCACAATTCCTCGACGGTGTGGCGCCCCTTTTATGGCAAGACTGGTATTAAGACGTCCTTGACAATGAGTCAATTGTCATTAAAAAGTGTGTATCTCATGTGGATTTCGTGTCATTTCGTAAGGCGTGAAATCCGCAACTGCGGCTTGATTAGACGAGCTCTAAAAGCGGATAGATCAGCGTGTGGGTGGAACCACTATCGACTCGGTTGAGACGGCCTGTGGCACTTCGGTGGCGATTCGAGTTAGATATTCGATTAAATCGGCGCGGCATGGCATGGCATTGGACATTGGTTGGTGCGTCGATTTCGAACTTCGTCATCTAGCCGACCAAAGCGAACGACACTGAAATTTCTGAGATACCTGTACGTGATGGTCACAATGGACCCATTGGTGCCGAACAGGTAAACTCGCAATGGAATCACGTTCGAAATGTTTTCATGCTGCTGCTGCAAAAAAGGATATGATTTTTAATGTTATGGTCTTTTATGAGTATCTCAGCAGGATTTGGTGGGAACTTTCAAGATAATATGATTTGTCTTTATGCACGCACTTTGTGATTTCAAAACAGTTACTTACTGTTTTTGTTTTGTTTTTATTGCCGGTTCTAAAGCCATAATTCGTTATGGGAGATCGTGGGATTCTGTACCTTTGGCTGCAAAAAAGTCACACTTGCAGCAATTACAATTTAATTTTTATTTAAGAAATTGCTTACAAACGATAGTATACAGTCCTGACTGCAACATGTTGCTTTTAAAGAAGAAGGTTCCAACAACGACCGCGTTATAACGACCTTGCAGTCAACAAATTATATGTGAAATTAGACAAACAAGATAAATCTCACGTTCTGACATTCGGCACACCTTTGTTCTAGTTAGTGCGGGTCCACTCTGTCAGAGTAGTGGTGAGAAAACCCATACACGCACGTTCGTTTACGAAAAAAAATCCCACCACAATCATAGTTTCGTTTTTGCCACCCATAAAGGAATAAAAATCCAAATTGACTCCACGACAGATAAGCGAACCACAGGGCTGCACTTTGGACAAACAAACAAACGCCAATGAGTTGGATTCTCTAATTGTGAGTCAGTTCTGCGCCCTAACTCAAGACTCTCCAACTTGCGATTTAATTCGACATAAGAGTTTATAATTTTTGTGGGAAAACAAGAAATTATACATCGCATCGACATTGGTTCCACCTTCGCCTGTCTTCTCCTTTGTCCAGCCATTCATTTGTTTGAGGACACGTTCTCGTTTCGCTCTTGCGTTGATGAGCCTTCGTCAGGGTCCTGGTTGCGGTCCCATGGCTTTGTTCTTTGTGCCTCGCCTACGTACACACAATATTTCATTCTTTGCCTCAATCCCTTTATTATTATTGTTATTATCTCAATTTGTTTCGCTCGTTTTCCTCCCCGATGCTTTAGAAGTTCGTTTCTGTCCACCTTACTCGTAGACCATATACCATATACCTGAATGTATGCATTTTCGAAGGTGCAGCTCACTATCACTCGACTATTGCGATGAATTTCAGTGTGTCTCTGCTTTAGCTGTGCTCCTAATTTTCACAAGAAAATTAATAACGACAAATGAGATGGAGCGTACTGACTACTGAGGCAATGGGAAATACTTATTTGTGCCGTCGGAAAACTAAACGTGCCCAAAAATAGAAAAATAAACATCTTTGTATACACGTGTACTTATATTAGCTTACAAAGGCCGAGAATTGTGGAATAAAGTAAAGTGCAGAGACTAATGAAATAATGGGCAAATAAGGAGCAATTTCGTTTTCCAGGTAATTTGTGCAAATACGCAAAGGAATTTTATACTTAGTTGTGGAAATGAAATTCCTGAGCTGATTGTTTGTTGTTTACATTTATCTCCCTTGTAAGTTGTATTGAAGGGTTGTGAATGTTGGTCAATTATGATGCTATTTATTTATGCTGAGGGTGTCAACGGAAGCAAAAACTTTTGCATACCAAAATATATGTGGAATGATTTGCTTTCCATCTTCTAAACTGAAGAACATTTCAGAAGGAAAAAAAAAATCTCCAGATGCACAGCGTTTGCAAACAATGCAAGCTGCAACGCACGGTTGTGACATATGTTACCGAGAAATTTACCAATTTATAATGTGTCGTTTACACTTGGCTAATTCGCAGGTGCTCGCTCCATTTGCAGCCACCCATAATAAATGTGTGCAAAAAAGTTATCCCAATTTTCGATTTTTTATTCCGTATAAGTAATTACAATCCAGCAATTTGTCAATTGGCAGATTGAAGTGTACGCGAATACAGTCAAATACAAACAAAAGTGCAAAAAGGCTCCTTCCGACTGACTGCAACAGGCGTTACTTGTTGTTTGTTTAATCTAACTGCCCGGACCTACCAAGATGAGAATTAAGTATTGCACCCTGCTGACAACTTACTTGCGCACCTTTTATCATCTTCATACATTGAATTATCGGACAATTACATATATTAGTATATACGAATCCGGCAACGTTTGTTTGCCGACGATCCCTCATGGTTGTGCAATGAATGCGACTTCTTGGTGGCATGTAGCCTACAATAACAGCGTCAAGGCATTTTTATTCTTATCTTTATCCTGTTCCATTGGCACCGACGACGCGTCAACATACATTCATCTTTGTCGGTTCCGGGACGCTCACAATACCTGCATCACAATCGACATTTCGATTCACCACTGTCGGGTGTTGCTGTTTCCTTAAAAAATTACCTTTTAAACGACATTGGTGATTATCCCGGGCGCGATGCGTGTGTGATTCGCTCCGTGTGGTGCGCTGGTATGCCAGCCTAGTGCCGACATCCCTTTGTAATCTTAATTGCTTATCGGATTTGTTGTTGTTTGTTTATGCAGCTCATTGGTCAGTTCTCGCACTAATTGGGGCGCCATAATTAGGGTCATTTGACCAACGCCGACAGAGGGTGGGTATGGCTAGGATTTTGTTTGACTATCCTAATTTCGATAGAAACTCGTTATCAATATCACCAATCACATGAATCCGCGATTGTCGCACAATTACCGTATTCATCAGCGTACGTAGTAGACACCTACCATATATCCATTTTAAAAGCCGTAAAATTCAACAATGAATGAAATAGGCACAATATAAGAGTATATGTTGCATTTATGTACATATGTATAATATTTGTAAGTGGCGCGTAAAAGTGTACACTCGCGCACACACACTAAGCCCGTTTTAATACATAAACATATTCATCTAAATTTAAAGGAAGGAAGAAGAATATAAAATACGTCGACGACGTTGGAGAACTTCTTCCTTACATCGTGCACCAAAGGAATGCAAAAAGCATTGAAGAAGGCAAGTAAAAGACTTGAATGAGATATTTTTTGTCTTATTGGAGATCTCATGTGCAAATGAGATCTTCGTGCAAAGCTCATGCAAGAGGGAGATCACTGTATATTGCATGTAGCTTCCAGACTGAAGGATTCACGCTGATTTGGGGGCAACCGCGAAAGACAAGCAAACTTAACATGCAGATGCTGTTCTTTGGAAATAATCATACATGTTACAATAATTATTTCATTTGGAAGAAGGTGTATCACGTAGGTTATAGGTATGTTTTCTTAAGGAAAAAAGAATATGTGCACAATTTTAATTTTCCGTCTGCAGTTAAACAAGAATGCAATTCATGAAAGGCCGTCAGTCGTCACAAAACGTGCAATGAAAAGTGCATTGCGTTTTTTCAGTGATTGCTGCCAACTGATCAAAATTCAGTAAAACTTGTATCGCGGCAGGCAAGACAGATATTTTTATGTATCTTCATTTTGCGCGGCGTCGAAGAAAACGCAATTGTATGTACGATTATAATTTTTTTTTGCAACTACATAATATATTTAGGAATAAAAATGCGCTGCAGTTGAAATATGTTTCATGCACATTGTATAGCGAGGAGGCACTTGCGTGGTGCGCTGCTCAGAACGAAAAGCGAGAAAAGAGGAAGCAGTATTGGCAGTAGTCGGCCAAGGAATCGAAGTAGGGAAGAAATTGCCAATCACAGGAAGAGAGTGAATACAAGTTAGAAGTTGAACTTCGATCGTTATTCTTCATGTGCTGATTAAAGAAAATCGAAAATAAAACCCAGAATAAAATAAAAAATAATTATATGCAGTATTTAGTAATAAATAATCATATCTTGTTATATAAAAAAAAATAAATTGAATATCCACTGCAGTCTGCAGTTTGTCTAAAGAATGTCTGATATTCCCCTACTTTATCCATTCGCATTTCATTGCGCGTATTTCTACTCACACTGCACACATATCCCTTTCCCTATGTGACGTCGGTTTCATGTATGGACATTCGCTAGCTCTTTCTCACGAATGCACGATGCAACTTATGTATAGAAATTAATTAAATTATTGAAGCATAGAACATAAAATATACAACAAAACCAAATACAAATACGCAACATATTTGAGGAGTTCATGTTGCCATTTAATGTTTTGTGCATAAAATCTATATTCCAAATGTATTTTATTGCACAATTTTTTTATTTTTTCGAATCTTATGATATGCCTTGAACACAAAGTGGTACCTGTACGACAGTGATGAAGCGCTGGCGGCCCTGCCGTGGTAGCACACGGCAATTTGATTATCATTTCACATGAATACGGTATACCATTTATAGGAATGCTGCAGCACTGGAGCGAGTGAGACATTGGTGCAGATTAGAGTGAGATGGCACCACACCCTGAGGAAACTCAGAAAAAAAAACTGTGCATGGAGAGTGGAGACAAGAGACTGGAGGTGGAAAGTCGTCCGGCAGCAGTCGGCAGTCACAGTTTAAATCGGAACGTGAACGAATTAGCACTGCTTTGTAATATGATTAATTTCGTGAGTGTACCGTTTGGGAAGAAGTGCAGTGTGTATTTTCCTTAATTGTTCGTATAAATGCAGTTACGAATTACGATTAGCGCGGATCAGTTTTCTTGTGCATTGGAAAGTGTAACGGTGTGAAAATTAGTTAATCATATGATAAAAACACAACACACACATTCGTGTTAAATAAACAAATCTGGTGATAAATATTGAGAGGGAACGAGTAAATTAAAAGAGTTAACGTTCAAGAACACAAGAAAAGTGTAGGAAAAAATCAATTTGAAGGGGGGAAACAAGTAACAACCACACGTTCGCGAAGGAATTACTTCTCAAGGTGTTTTTAATTTCTTATACTTTTTCACTTGCCAGTTTCTGATTTATTAAGAAATTTAAATGATAAGATAAACAGGCAAAGAGTTATTATAATTGAGTGCATGCCTTCGAATTCCTCGAAAGAATACACGTTTTACTGAATGAATTGTCAATGGGAGTGAGTGAGTGGTGGATGTCACCGCAGTTCGTTGGGCGCCTCGCTGCTACCTGTCATCCCGTTTTGACAGTTCGATGGAGGTATTAATAATAGTGCAGTTAAATTGCAATCGCTAATCAGTGCGATAGAGTTCCAGCTTGTAACTTGAAAGTGGCAAGACCTCCTGGAACGGAGTTTCGGTTGTGTAATTCGTCGACTGCCAGAATACGCGTGCATTTTTCATATCGCTTTTATAGTCGAAAGTCGAAACACGTATGCGACGCACGGCTGTCCAGTGAATAACATACGTTTACGTACACTACCAACGGAATTACGACAAAACAGATATAAAACACGCGACGAGAAAACAAGAAAAATCGAACCATGGGATAAATAAACATGAATTGTACGTATATGCTATATATGTATATATATATATACCTATAGTCGGTGCCTATAGGTGGAGAATACATGAAGTCTGAAGAGCGAAGAATACTCCTATAAGTGTAGTTACGGGCGCTATGCGTGTGTGGCGTAAGTTTACCTTCTTTAATGCACTGGCTGCATGTGTTTGTGCTGGGATTTTGTTACAGTAATATATATTGTACATGATGGCAGTCGGCACTCGGCACACAGGCGAGCCCCGTCCGTATCTCTATTGAGTTTTGATACAATTTCTCCAGCGGCGGCGGCGGCAGCGGCGGCTTATGTTCGCCCAAGACGTCCACAGTCCATACACCAGATTGTTGGGTGGCTACGGGGCTGTGCGGCGCGGCGTTCGTATAGTGCAGCAAAAAGCATAAGTTATTAGTATAGTAATACGAATACGGTAAACCATGTTGTATATGTATACTTGATTCATTCAAAACATGGGAGCGTTAGAAAGCGTAGGAGTGGAGCCGAACGAGGGACGTCCACGAATCGCCTGCGTGTGTGTACACTGTACGTGCACATAACTATCAGAAAATATAGGAAGTGATATGGATTCGGATAGGAAATTGAGTAAATTTCAGTTCCACGGAAAATTTGATTATTTTTCTTGACACAGCGCATTCGGGAAATTGACCTGCGACTTGTGGGAACATCGCCCGGCTGTTATGATTGGTGATTGAGTGACAAATAGAATGTAAACGGAACAAGTTCCACCAAAGTGCAAGAAATTCTTGCGAAAAGTTCCCCTACTGGTCGTCTTCAATATTATCTAAATAACTTCGTTTTGGACGGCTGATAAGGGCTTTGTTGTTTACTCGACTCACTTATCGCGGCCAAATGTCTTGAATTACAGACCACTATCTAAATAGTTGATCAGCACATTCCTGCCGATTGTGGGTGTCAAGAATTTGTACAAATTACGCAAATTAATTATCGAGCGGTTTTTATTTTTGGAATATTACGTAGAGGCACCACCGTCCACCACCTCGAGCGGCGGACGTGTTCGTGCTGCTGAGCGGTTGCCATGGACACCGTGCCGTCCAAGCCGAAACAAATTGTATATAACAAATGGGTTGCATGCGATCTTAATTCCATGCGATTTACATAGATTCTAGAGTTGTGTTGGTATCAGCAGCGGCTGCCCAAAAAGGTCAGACCATGGTACACCATTTAGGCGGTTAAGAACTCACAAATCAATCGCGACATCGCGTTTTTTTCTAACTCACCATAATTTATGAATCTGGGCCAAGTCCCAAGACGGGGGTAGTTTATTCGGGAATTTGATTTAAACGCTCAAGTAATAACTCTTTGCTTTAAAATTTAGTAGTTTTACTCACGCTAATTCTTGTGTTTTGTGATTTATGTTTTAGGGCGAAGTAATGCGGTGAATTTGAATACATATGTCAATATTATGTATTAATTGTGTGAATACAAGTGAAAATGAATTGTTTATCGCTGAAAAAATGTTGCCGACCAAAAAACGAGGAATTAATAAAGCGACGCCGCAATTTAAAGTATTTGATGTCCTAAGAACCTCTCCAAAGGGTTTATAAGTTCAAAAAACGACATATTTTGTGGGAAAAGAAGAGTTAAAACATTTTTTGGTTTACCATTTGTAAAAAATAAGATAAATACAGCAAAAAAAAATTAAAACAAATGGATAAAATGGATTTGTACGAATCATTGCCGAGTGACAACGACCAGCACGACAGTGCAGCGACAATCAAACAGCACAATCAAAAGAAACACGGCCGAAGGAGACCGACGGACAGCGGGGATGTTTGCCGTCAAATCAGTTCCAAGAGCAGCTTCTACAAGTTCCTAGCAAGATTTTCCGGTAAGTTTTAATGGCAAATAAATTGTTTGCGCCTCCTCTCATACAGTTTCGCCATTACCGAATTTCGCATAGAGTCGCGCTTAATTATATTCTGTAGAAAAGCATTCCTTGCTAACTTTCTCGCAATCTTATTCTGAATGTTTCACAGCGTTTCTTCTAGGCCAAGATGTTGTATGGGACCGTTATTTTGTTTTTGCTCCAGCAACTTCCGTCGCTGCTCCGCACCGCATAAGTACATTTTAAGTATAATGCTCCAAGTGCAATATAGCATGGGATTCCGACTGAGAAGAATAGAGCTTTCCACATAAATTAATTCACTGCAGATAGCCCACGGGCGACCAAATGAACAAGTAAATGTTGTTTGCATAAACTTAAGTCGTGCACAATGCCGCATAAATAGCTCTGTGAGATCTTACGAATTGTGTGATAACGAGCCCAATTAAATATTTCGGTGGATTTCGCCATTGTTTTTTTTTGTTCTTGTTTTGAAATCTCCTTGCAAGGAACAAACACATAGATGGATTCAGAGAACAGTCACAGCGGGTGATGAATTGACGCGAGATGACTTTGTCAATTAATATTGCAAAATGCGTTTGTTTTCACATTACAATTACGCAATCACGAACTGTACAATGCGTGCAAACTGCTGCATACATTTGAAATTCCTGTCGGTCTCAGTCTGTGCCGCCATTCTCGAAATTGGTTTCTCCTATTTGGGCATGAGGCAACCTTGCATTGATTCGATCAATTAGCATTTTGCTGCAAAAAAGAGTAAAAAATAGAAAAACAAAAACCAAACAAACAGATCGCTCGTCGAGTTCGGCTGGTGTGGACAGTGGTGCTAGTGGTGGTGGTGGTGGTGGTGGTTGAAGTCATCATATCAAGTTATGCGCCACACACATGAGAATGTTGCGTTTTGTCGAAGGAATGCAGGCCGAGTCGCTTCCATCTCCTCCTCCGTGCTGCCGGTTTAGCAGTCTGCACCAAGTCTCGGCATTTAAAATGCTGTAATTTTCGTGAATGGAATAATTGAAGCAGGCCCGAATTAAAATTTCAATAATTATTGTGTGGCACGAATGGTTAGCTGCCTTTGGAAGAAATATGTTTTTGAATATTCGTTGTGTTGCGTTTTGCGGCTTTCATTCATTTTTTCTTCGTCGCTTTTTTACTTTGTAATTATAAGTATCTCAATGTTTTCCCCTTTTCACTCTGATCGTCTTATTTGTGCACACAGTGGCTTTGCGCTTTTCTACTTTGATTTGTTTTATACTTGTGGCTTTAGTACTTGTTCTCTATCAATTCAACACACGCTACACCATGTGGAAAAAATATATAGAACTGAAGAAGCCGCACAGCAAATGGTGGATTGAAACGTCGGAGAGTGGCGAGGAAAAATGGATAAAAATCCAATAGCAGTTATTTTGAGAGCAACAGCGCGAGACTTAATTATTTTTTGTTCCCTTTAGTTTAAATTATTTTTTAAAGCTCACTTTGGCCAAGGCTTTAGTTTAGTTTGGTGTGTGCCTGAGCCACTGTGTCCCGAAGCTCTAAAGACTCCGCGCAGTGCGACTTAATTTAATTAAATTTATTTGAAAAAACTAAAAAATGGTTATTCTTGTTTTACGAGGCAAATAACAATCGGAGGAGGGAAAAACTGCGCAATCATGTTTGAATTTTGAATAGGACGCATAAGGCAGAAAATCGAAACGGCCAAACGCAAAGGAAATTTAATGGATCAATAAGCTCACCTGTCGCGGTTTTACACGTGAAACAAGCCACTCGACAATACTTGATATGCTGTATCGAGTACTGAACGAATGACTCCACCGAAAATCGAATTGCTGTGCTTTTCACCGAAACTGGCATAGTTGAATGCCCAATTGTTGTTGGCATTAAGCATATAAACAAACAGCTCGGCACATCGGATTGCAATTGATGTAACTTTTGTTTAATATAATGAGAAATTACATAATTATCTCCAGGCCGGAGCATAAGAATCGGCAAACATTTCCCACAGCTCCACGATTTCCTTCTGGTTTTTCTGAAGAGACAAGTCAACACCACATTGCTCATGCTGTGAGCAAACGCCACATAACTGACGATTAAATGCCTTAAATTTGTCACTTCCTCCGC
>JANSTS010008197.1:50211-61875 GCA_026546915.1 Sylvicola fuscatus | reverse complement strand
TTTAACAAGAACGGTTAAAGCTAATAAGATTTTCAATTTTCTGTATTTAATCTGTAGTTGAAATTCTAAGTTATAAATTTAACATGATTTCAAGATTTCTTTGGCACACAATTTTAAGTAATAACTTGGCCAATTTTTAACTACGTCTCCATTTGAATAGAGTTGTCAGCTATTACTACGCCTTTTTCAATCTGTTTATACAATATTAAGGGCGATAAATTCATAATTAAATATTTACAAAAAAAAAAAATTAATGTTAATATTTAAAGCTCTTGACTCGTGGTTTAATAAAGCACGCTTTATTGTTAATTTTTTATTTATAATTAAATTAGATGAGCTCAAAAAATGCACGCCCAAAATTTGATCAACATCTAAACATTCAACAGAAGTAAATAGCAAAATAAAGAACATGCCAAGTTCAGCGAAATTCGTTGGAGCAAATCGAACGAATTTAAAATTTTTTTTTTTTGTTCCTTAACTAATTTTCCCAGGCCTATTACGAGCGCAACTTCCGCTACATTTCTATGCTATTTATGTACGGCCAGCTGCTAGCAGTTAACAAATACAATTTTGTAAGAACAAATTACACGGTCATGTCAAACATTACAGATTCCTCTAGAGGGAATATTTCCATTTTGCGCTACTCAAGTACGTCTCAGACTTCACTTTTAAAGTAACTCGCTTGTTTTCGAAGACTTGCCAAACTTCCTTATACTAACGTATAATTTGTGCTTGAAACAACACTTTACTCAAATATCTACTTTCTGAACTTTCATCATAATTTATGAAATCGTTTAAATAAAATGTTTGACACTTGAAAGCTTGTGTGCCAAACTTTCCTCCAGCTACGAAAAGTTTGCGTGAATGTATCACAAACTCATGCACACATCGTATACACAATCAGAATCGTGTAACACTTAAAATGTTCCTGTAATTTTAATTAAATTCTTCTTAACTATTTCCATTCAGATTTTCGTTTAAGTTCAATTGTTTTTCACAGGTATAATAAACGTAACTAAGATGCTGAAACCTCATGCGTATGTTGTTTTCTATATTTTCTTTAAATTCGGGAAGAGTCAATATAAAGCTACCTTCTTTATATACAAGGAGGAGGGGGATTGTTTAATCCAGCTTCAAAAATGTATAGTCCATGAACCCATAAATACATAACACTTTCGAGTTTATGTTAAGTAGGTCGAGCTCCAAAACTAAAAGCTCTCGACGTAAAGTCAGGTATAAGCTTAGGTTAAGAGGTTTCTACGACCTACCTTTTATTTACGACTGCTGCTGCATTCGTAAAGTATCAGAAAAAGAAAACCGAACGGGGAAAAAGAAGTGTTTCACTAAGATCCAGCAGGCAAAACATGTCATGTAAACAGCTGTAGCGGCAAGAGATCAAAGGCTCAGTTGCAGACAATTATTTCCAAGAAACCTCATCACCGTGAACTTCCTGTCAAAAGTTTAGCAGTATAATTCAATCTTCGCAACACAAATTTAGCGGCGATAAGAAAGGACCAGGGCTGGGCTCTTTATCCGTATTCCAAGTTTTTTGGGAAAGATGGTTTCAATGGAAATTGGGTGATTTAATTTATGCAATATTAAAACTTCATATAACTTTGTTGACATGATTATTCGGTTCCCAAATACGACCAAAAGTACGACAAGAACAAATATAAAAATAAATATAAAAATAACAATACACCCAGCCGTTTGCAATATATTCTTATTTATTTTATCGACTATAGCTTCCCTCGCCAAAGAGTCCTCCATTCTATGTGTACGAACAAACCCACTCCTATCGTGTGAATGGAGTGGAATGGAAGTCCATAAATCTCAAGCTCCGCACTATTGCTTTTCATGAAAAACATTTGCTAGGAGGAATTTACACCTGTTGGACTAAGATAAAAGGAATGTGGCGAGAAAAGGCGTCATAATTCTTTATTTACTACCCATATTTGAAGGCAATTTTTTACTTTATCCTCGCCAGCTATATATGTTTGTATGTGGCAGTCCTGCCACAGCCGTCTAACAGCTTCATGCAGCGAACACAACACATCCTTGTGTAAATACACAAAGCGAAGCCATTTCAAATATGCGAGCAGCAAAAAAAAAAAAATACATTAAGTGGATTCAGAGAGTCTTATGCGCGTCTATATTATGTATATTCGCGAATATTCGCGCTTACAATTTTTATGTTGTTTGTGATATTACCAAGCGCACACGGCTTGGCATGCCATTTGCATACACATCGACCAACAATGTTCGACACACCCCTAATCCGATTACCCTTTTTATTTATTGGCTATGGCCATATACGGTGCTATCCGGAATAGGGTGCTCGCATATTGAAAACAGCATATCCCCCACAGACTGGAGCATACACTAAAAAAAAGTAAAAAAAATGAATTTGCAGTGACGAGACAAGGCGCGAGGAGAAGTCAATTTGGCGACTATGTGTACAATTAAAATTAGTGTAATGCTGCAGTAACGCTATTATAAATACAGATTACATTAACGCTTTCACTGAACTCTCTCAATGTATGTAATTGAATTATGAAGCCGCCGCCAGGACACCCCGGCAGCTGCCAGTATTGTCAATCTAATAACTCCTTTCCTCATTTCACCGACGACCGACCACACGAACCATATGCTTCAGTGGAGCCGTAACCCTTTCACATCGCCTTTACGAACACAAACTTTGTCTTAAACTATCTAATCGTGGGGGGGGGGATGGGGGGTTTCCGTGCGGCTCACACACAACAAAGCAAAAGGTTGCCACTCAGATTACCCCTAATTTGTTGAGACACCCTGAAAAGTTGTGGCGGATGCTGTCGGCTATACATAAATACATATTACATGTGGAAAGAAAGGTGACGGAGGTGTTCATGTCGAAAATAATCCCTTGGACACACTCACCACATCATCCAAGTGACAATCAACAAACTAATTTATCAAACAACGTGAGTTAATTAAATGTGTGCGGGTGGTTTTTTTTTATAGAAGATTTTAGTCCTTTGAAATGCATAAATCAGATATGCCTAAAACGATATGCAGCCGCAATTAATAACGCTTTGGCGTTTTTTGTTTTTTTTTTTGTCAAGCGTCTGTCGATAAATTGGGGCGACGCGACGCTTCCTTGGCTGGTTTATTTGCGATTGATAAAGTGGGCTTTTCAATTATTTGGTGATGACCTGTCAACCGCGGCAGATCCACTATAAATTATTCAAATGGCAGGACATCCCGGAATCGATATATTTCCAAATGATGTCGTTAGCTTCAAAAGTCAATATGCCTTCCCTCAGGCTGTATGGTTCATCGCAAGCTCTAGCAGCTATCATTAACCTACAAAAGCAACCGCAAACGCACCGCATCAACCACCAACCTACCGCATTAATTAATGTATGATTTTCTCAATTCGGTCAATTTGCGTCGAAATTCGCCGGTTCGACAACATAAAGTATGTTGTATGGACGCTTTAAGCCTGCCTCACCACGGAGAATGAAAATCGTTTGCCAAATCGACGTAATGGATGCTCATGAAAAATTTCCTCGTTTTAACGACGTCGACTTTTAACAAACGCACAAGAAATGGCTGGAAATTGCGAAAGTTGTGCAAGCAAATAGATGCCGGAAGCGAATATTAAACAACTATTTCCAACATCTCGTCAGCTAAGACTCTGCTCCTTTTTGTGTAGCGTCGCGACGCGTCGCGTCGCCTCTCTTTGGTATATATTTTTAATCTAATATTAATTAGGAGGAAAACAATTTGGTATTTACATTTTCCTGTCTGTGAATTTCTTAACGGTGTTGTTGTCGAATGAATGCTGACTACCCCTAACCATTTCTCTCTCTCTCCCTCTCTCACTCTCTTTTTCTCTCTCACGGTCGTCTGCTTTATTATTATCAACAAATTTTAGATTTCCCTTGACTTGTAAATGCTGCTTTTCTTTTTGCATTCTCTCCTTAGAAGTATTACCACCCCCAAATGCTCCGTTCAGTGTGCATGGTAGTAAGACATGTACGGACAGACTTTTCTCGCATTTTCCTACTTCACATTTCGCTATTCATATCTTTGAGTTTTCAGTACACACGTCTAGATGCGATCTGTATATATACCTAGTTTTTCTTGCGCCTCTCTTCTCGTGTAAACAAGACGAATTTAATTAAGTACTATTATACTCATAGTACTGAGTCGTCAGTCGTCTTACTGTACGGATATGTGGTATGGATATGCGTGTGCTGTCTGCAGAAGGTTTTCTAATTTTCCCACTGATCTGTGTATTAATCAAATCTGTTTGTCTTTACGGTGCAGTTATAACTCATCCGAGAAGTCTCACAATAATACATCTTGATATTCTTTCGTAGTCGGGCTGCGAAGACGTCTTATGCTACATGTGTAGCTGTATATGCCACTGGTGTTGCCGCTACCGCTTTTAAAGCACACGCAGTGTGTCTTCCGCCCCGAACTGATGCCACTGACTCCTAATCTCGGTTTATATTTTGTTTGCTTATTCCTTTGTGTGTGTGTGTGTGTGTGTGTGTGCGCGTGTATGTTTGCGAGAGTGTATGTGTGTTAACATCCGGAACATTGTAAACACCAGACCATTCTAAATGGAAGTTAAGCGAACTAGAAACTGAACAAATATCAAAACAGAATGGTTTTGGTGCTGACATGTTTCCTGCTCTCATACTCGTCGCTTATATTCTGCAGCCTAGCTGAACACACTGAAATGGCGGCGTGGCGGCCCCTTCCGCATGCGATGCCCACCCCTCCTTGCGATACTTATAGAGGATTGATAATGTGTGCACGCAAAGTCGCTGTACATCGCCTCCACGGGTGCTCTCTTACAACCTTTAGAATGCGCACAGGAATGAAAGATACAAGTGAGATTTTCAAACGATAAACAACACAAACTGGATAATGATGGTTCTAAAATACAATTTCATCATCCCATCCGTTCTAATTTAAAAATTATACAAAATTGAGGGAAACGAACAACGACGATGATGTTTATTCCATCTTGGTTCAGTTTTCAAGAAGTCGTTTGCTTATTGGTTTTGGGGTGGAATTAATTATACGAGAATGAATTTTGATCACTGCCAAGAGTCAACACACAAGTTGGACGGCTGATATCCGGCCTTTTTCATCATATCCTGTATTGTCCTTTGAAATGTAACATTTATCGGCTGATTAACCAATATAGTTAGTTTTGGTGAATTTATTTGTATGATGTTGTCTTAATTAAAGTGCCGCGAGCCAGAGACAGTTAATTAATTGTCAAATCAAAGTATTATTACAAATTGATTGGAAATTTGATTGCGACTAGTTTTAAAGGGTTTTGATAAGAGTCGTTGCATTTAAATGAACATTACTCAAAATCCTTTAGCCCTAAGGCCTTTCCATTTAATTTCGATATGCAATATACTTAAGTTCACTACAACACAATGTTGCTGTACTGCAAGTGTAATGTTCATGAAAATCAAATAGAATTCCACACCCAGACAGAGCACATATCAAAGGCATTGCGAAACTCTCAAACAGCTTTTAGCACTTTGGTTATCACCCTTAGATTATGGGGCGTTTAGCATTCTTATCGCATTTATGTACTTTCCCTCTGCATATACGCACAGACGATTGATCAAATGGCGAATAAGTCCCATCCATGTTACACTTTGACCCTTCAAATGAGCCATTATTTGATCAGAAATGACCGCAAGCCATCGGTCACATGTAAACATCAGGCACTACAACAAATGCTCAAACAACTGTCTCAAAGTGTCCTAGCAACACCACCCTGCCGATTGATAATATTGTCGTTTTGGCGCAAGTGTCTTGCATTTAAACTTAATGCCATCCACTGAAAGAGGATGTGACGAGTGAATATTCCTTCTTTTCCTTTTTGGCACAACCGGGCAATGGCAGGTGAATAAATGTTATTGCCGTATTGTAATCAGAGTGAAACGACTGCGAGCGTGGCCAAAAAAAAAATCATTTACAAAGAAAATATTACACATTTTAGGTACATTAAGAGTTATGCAGGGAAGGGACGACTTGAGACGAAGAGCCCAAACTTGATAAAAGCTTTATTTTCATTAGCATGCGTATGATATGATCACGTCTGCCAACGTATTCGGCCGACGGACATTAGCTTGGGCTTTCTTTGTGAGCCCGTGCCATTCGTGTATTAGACGTTTCATATTCATCCCTGATTTGGAGGGGTGGATATAAAGGCCTATTTGAAATTCTTATCACACAAAATTGCGCACACAAACATGCAAAACCATATACGTTTCGCTGGCCCATAATAGGGATTTTTCGCAATCGTTTGCTGTATTTTGTCGGCTGCTTCTGTTGGTCGGCCCTTGATATGGACACGCTGAAGGACAATGGCCCATACCACACACACACACACACTGATCCTATCCATTTTTTTGTGCGTGTGTACGGAAACAAAACCGATAATGGAACAGCATATTATTACATCGACATCCAACGCACTTGATTACACATTTGGGTAAGAATACAATTTTCTTGAGATTGAACCACGCACCCAAAAGTTTGTTGGCCACAAAATGCAGAAAATTTTAGAAGCACGCACTTTCCAATATGTATTTGCACTGAATTAGGAAGCTGGGGACTCATAGCTTTAATTAATTTCCAATATTGTGCCAACTCAAATATTTGCTACCCAATTCATATACATGTATCGGAAATGCCGAGCTTTGCCATAAAGTAATAAGATGAGTGCAGAAATCCGACGCACATTCTTTTACATTCAAAATTGGCACAAGTCCTTTGATAAGCAATACATTCATTCGTCCTTTGTTATGGCGGCGATGGAATGAGCGGATCAAAACCGAAGCGAAATGTTTTGGCGCGTTATTAAGGGATGGAAAATGATGAGCGTCGCAACGAAAGAATATAATTCGCTAAAATTTTTCACTGGAAAATTAGGGATTCTTTCACCCTTTTGCACAATAACCGAATACGGTACATCTCCATTTCAAATCAATATCTTCCAGGAGAGTAGTCATGCCGGTAGAACAAACAGTAATGAAACAAAATCGCACATTTTTTGCTGTATGCTAATGCGATTTTACAATTCATTTGGTTAATTATTGTTTTGCAATTTAATTGGGAATTCCTTTATGGATGAATGATTAATTATGTTAGGCTGCTTAAACATTCATCTTCTACTTATGCTGGTGCCTCAAAGAGAGAATATAAGTGCTCCATAATTATAGGCTTTATGTTTCATGCTGATATTGGTAGAAGAAGATCGTTTGTAAATCAAATATTGAAATTTCTTGTAAATTGTTTATTTACAGGAAGTTTAAAGAACAGCTGCAATATCAATTTGTGGCCACTTTCTAGTGCAAATAAACTAAACAGACAAAAAACTTAAACTATAGGTAAGATGGATGATTGTAAGGAAAACATTGGTCGCAAAACTGACGTTAAACGCACATCGCATTAGCGCACACGAAACCTTGATTGCGTGACGCCTGAATTTCAATTAAAAATGTTTACCTGTACCTATTGAAGCGATGACCTGTCTGCTGTCATAAGATGAAGTTGATTGAATTTAATGCTTCGCGCCATCTACCTTTCTCCGACTGGAAATATTCCCTGGCACTTAATTACAGTAATCATTCAGCAACACGATAAATACGTTAAATAAGAATCAAAATAATAATAAGTTGAGTGTGTCCCATAAGATGGTTCCCAAAGCGCTAGCCAAGTCACTGGGGCGTTTGAATTTTACGATTTGCCTTCTCCAGATACCTTTAAAAGTTTTGTAACCACGAAAATTCGAAGGCCACGTTAAAGCTGCAAACAAACAAAAAAAAAACTCTTGAAGCAGCCCAGTTTGGCTGTTAATGTGTTTATGCCCAAAAGATTTGTCTACACAAATAATAAACAAGCTGTTCGGCAGGCATCTTCTCGCTTCAGCGCGGCATCTTCCAAGTTTCAGCAGCGTCTTTCAAACAACAAAACGTGTAAATGCAAAACAACATATTTATATTATCGGTTTGTCGGGCATATAATGGCCGAAGCGCTTTTGTGAATATGTGCGGGGATGGTCGCTGGCGACGCGGTGTGAATTGCAATAGAAATAGCCTCAAATATATCAAAAGCTTCTGCTGTTATAAACATATATACAGAATGAGGACACTTTTATGGGAGTTAAGCGTCCATGCCATTCCCTCTGGAGAGAAGCTCAGCACGGCACGACACGACGCAAACAAAACGCCAGCACAAAAAGGACTCGCTTGTGGACATTTCGGAAAAAAAAAAGTATATTTCTATTTGTCATTTATGTTGCGTCTTCTCTGCTCTTTGGGGCTTGGGGCCATCATGAATTTATTAGATGTATTAAATGCGGGACGCTTCCATCCTTTGGTAAATTCCGATATTATTGTACATAATATAACATAAATGTGAGCTGGCACAACTCCGTGCAGACGGACAAAAGGAATATTTAATTCGCAACAAGCCACCATGTCAACGTTCAACATAATCAACAGAATTTTATTTGACTCTGATGAGCAAACATTTTTAATCATGATGTCAATTACCAGCTTGCCTTTGGTTAAGTACAAATAAACTGATGGAGTCTTCAACTCATAGAAAACCCTTTGGCAGTACAAATTTGAAAGCCCTAAAAACAAACCATTTAAAATTGGATGACTTATGGGAGTATTGCTGGCAGTACCATGAAATTTATGGAATACCAACGGTCTTCCAGGACTCCTCCCTTAATCCCCACCATCGCACTAAATGAATTTAAATGCGGAAATTTTTAACCATCACCGCAAGACATATGAAACGTCAAATAGAAACTGAATTAAGGCGATTCGCCTCTCTACCAGCTGCAATCCATTAAGTAGTCATACTCACATCCATATAGACATACATCTAATTTCACTGGGGAGTAAATTGTTACGCACGCATGACGGTACTTAGTCTCTAAGCTTGATTGACATATTTTTCCGTTTATCAAAACTAGATTGATGGGTTTTTCTCGTTTCGTATCCACTAAAGCGCGTCTCCTCTTTCCCCATTTTTATTTATTTAAACCTAAATACGAGTATATGGCGCATCTGAAAACCCATGTGAAATAAAACAAAAAATTGCCACTGGAATATATTGGGAATGAAAATGCAGCACCACCCCCCCACCCTCACACACCCCACTGGTGTGACGTGCGGCTGGGAGCAATGGGTTGGATGGTATGTTTGCAATAGCAGAGGATAGCAAGGAATGAGTGTAGGTTTACGTGTTCCAAATAACAATTTCTATGTCAAATTGAAACTATAAATGTGGACGCGCGAAAAAGAACGGCGCACCACAGCACAATTTAGGACGATTTTGGCGTTGGGAGCGAACACACTCGCCGCTGTCGTGCATACAGTGATCCTGTCGTATTCGCTTAAAAATTTACCGAACGCAAATATTTGCCGCAATACCATTTGAATTGAAATTTTCGGCCGATGTGTGGCTTCAGCACATTTTTACCTCCAGCTGATTTCCATTTCCCTAGCTGGTATCTATGCTGCATTAACTACATAATTTAATGCGTATGTAATTGGACGTGTCGACTCTCCCCCGTATTTACCTTTTGCTATGTGGAAAGAAAAGTGCTGGCTCGTACATTGTTATTCTAACTTTTGTAGGTCCTGAATAGCCACACAAGGTTAAATGATTAAAAGAAAATGAACGGTAGCTATCGAGCAGGTGGCACAACTTAAATAATGCGTTTGTTTTCGTTTTCTTAGCAGGACTCGTGAGTGGGCATTTTTTTTTTTCGTTCGTTCGTTCGTTCATTTCTCGCATGTACACACATTTGTCTTTCTTGTAATTCACCAGTCAAGGATAAGGGATGAATTTGTGGTTCAATTTACACGCACATATACAGAAAAATCATTCGTAGAAGACGACTGGCTGTTGGAAGAAACACAAGATAAAGTTCAATATAGCCCAGTGCGCCATAAAAAACAATGATTATTTTGGGGTTTTGCTTGCGACAGATGTCCTTTAGCAAATTTATGTGACATCAAAATAATTAAATGGTCCTAAGACAAGTTTTAATTAAGGTTGTTGTTTAATATGTTGCTGCTTGATAAGCAGAGGCGTTCGTTTTCACAGCGACAGGCAATAGGGAAATAGGTATTTATGTAAATTTCCTATTTTGGAAGGAATTAGGATATGATTGAGATCTTAATTGATATTAAATTGGGTTATTAAGTGTTAGGAATTTTAACTATAATTGTTGAATATATGAATTATAATTTTTATTCCAAATTCTCCTTGGGGTTGGTTATGGTAATTTTATATTTTTGATGCAAAAAATAAACAATTTTTCATTGCTTCAAAATCAAAATCTATGAACCTGACAAATATTTGATTTACAATGATTGAATAATAAACTCGGTTTTTATACTTTTGGTAGTTCATAGATACGATAAACGAAAAGCTGTGGTTCCTGGAATCCTTACCAGTTGTTTATTTATCCAAGAAAAATAATAAATTATTGATGGTTTCAATCAATGTTTTATGCATAATTCAGAAAGCAAAACGAGTACTCAACAGAAACTCATTAACAAGATTTGTAATTACGTTTGTTTTAATGAGCCATTAACCGTTCACTTCACTCACCCCCCATTCATCCACCCATCTGCTTCAATTAAATATAATAAATTATTAACCCGGAATCGACACAAAGCCGCATTGTTTTACTGAACCTAAATCACTCGCTACGCCTGAATAAAGTCATCAGATTCCACGTCATATTAGCAACATAAATATGGTGGCCACTAGTTACATTCCACAGGGCATTTTCACATAAAACTTTTCGCATTTATAAAAAAAAAAGATTGATTATTGAAAGGAACAACGCCGTCAAGGAGTGGCCGGCGTTTCCGCTGACATCATAATTGTACGCGCACAGCAAGGACTCTGCAGATAATAATGGCCAATGATGTTCTAATTGACTTGCGGCCAATGAAAGTTGTGGCAAAAGTCATTTGAATAATTGATTAAATAATTGATTGACTGTGTATGCCTCAACAAGTGCCGTTGATTGGCTAAGGAAGTCATGCATAATCACGGCCACAAGAAGAAACCGATATAAATTACAAGACAATTTGGAATCAATCAAGGCGATGAAGTAAATATGCTTCATGAAGCGACGTGGCGAGTCCTTGAATTATGCGAGAATAATTAGAATAAGGAAGTCATCACAAAAGAATTTAATTTATATTATAAGCGAAATCGGACCGAAACGGATGAGATGTTGAGGAATATTTATAAGACGGTGTGGACGAAGTGTTGTATTACGGTATACGGCCAAAACATGCTCAATAGACGAGAAAAGGAGAAGGATGTTTGAGTGCCACAGCATTTTGTCAGTACGCCCTCTGTCTCATGTCAAAACCATATGTCCGGCACTGTGTACACCACTTTCTCCGCAGCGGCAGTGGCTTTTTCAATGTACGTACCAACTCGACTCTTGTAGTCTTGTGTGTTAAGGAAATTGCTCAACACGCTGTCAAAATGGGGAGAAAACTGAACTACCACCAACTGTATAAATATATATATGTTGTATCCTTGTGTTGTATTAAAAGGACATATTCCCTCGAACTAAACTCTCACCATCGTCAC
>JANSTS010008197.1:18788-33140 GCA_026546915.1 Sylvicola fuscatus | reverse complement strand
TCGCCGTCGCCGTCGCCATCTTCTCCTATGCACAGCTCAATGTCTTTTCACTTTTGCACTAAGCAAGTTTCCTTGATAAATCTTTGAAAAGGAAATCCTATTAGACACAAGAACAAGCCGGAAGAACGAGGGTCACAATGTTATACCAAACTTCGACCCTCCACCTCGTCTCCCCACCACTAAACTCACACCATTACCACCACCACCACCACCACCACCAGCACCACCGACAACCACTGTCCTGTCTCCCGTCGCCGTGTCGGTCGATGATGCGGCCGCCTCGTATACAACTGCGACTATGTCCTACCGATGTGCGCCCACATCCCTTTGCCGACCCGTCCGCCCAACGTACCCAGTACATGTACTTTTTCTTAATGCCATAGCCCACATCCCGCAGTTTTTCCTTTTGCTGTTTGTTGCCTTATTTTCTGGTGTATTCTCTGTATCTGAGCTTCGTACGCCAAACTACAAACAAACAAACAAACTTTATTGCTTCGAATTAGACATTCTCCGGCCGCACAAACGGAGATAGAACGACAGCTAAAGCGAAATGGTGGAAAACAACATGTTAAAAAATATTTTTGGAGTTTCCTGTGATATGGCAAAAGCGTACATCCCGGAAAAGTTCAACAAGAATTTTGCCGTATTCATTAAACTTTGCTAATTCCGGCTGGGAATAATCCGCAAATCAAAAGACAATGACTTTATGTATTTCTTATCCCTTTTTTTGGGTGCCTATGTGTGTGTGTGTGTGTTCGGCGTCGTTCCAAGATGCTCTGTCTGCCGTCTGCCTCGAAACTTTGTCTGACTTGTGTAAGAATACTTCAGTGATACTCATTACTTTCAAATTATTATTTTAATTTGTTATTAATTTAATTTCATTGCTTTGAATTACGGCCCGACAGAATCAAATCAATTCATCAAGTTGATGTGCTGGAGACATCAAACATCGCACCCCATTGAGATGTTATATCCTCTTCCTAATAAATTGCTTATGAAGACGGGTTGACAGGGTTAGATCTTCTAGATTCGAAGGATGAGTGTATTATAGTTTCCTTAAAATTCTTTAGTTGTTTTTATGGAAATGTAACCTTTTCTTTAATCAGGAAAAACAGTATCCCAATCTTCATTACCGTCTTGTTTGTGAAATAAATATTTTTTTAGCCGCTCTATATGTCAAAACATGATTGATTAAAGGTCCGAAACTCAAAGTAAGACCTTATCTCAATACAAAGAGGACATGTTAAATATCTTGGCCTTTAGGATTCTCGTCCATTTTCGTCTAAAAACTATTTCTTTAACATGCAGTTAGGTCAAACTAAGAGTTCGTCAGGCGGCAAATGTGGATTAAATCCCCACTAATAACCAACACATGTCACTAATCTCTTTATCCCTTTAATGAAACGTACGAAAATATTCGCATAAGCTTTCCTCCCAGAAAACCCTTGAAATAGTTGTCGCTCCTTCATATGTTTTTAATGGCTTTAATGATGCGAGAGAGCTTTCATTTATTTAAAATGCATAAATGGTATAAAAACGCAGAAAACCACATCTTATCCACAAACTTATTCTCAATTATGCTGCTCGGCACTTTGCATTTGCAGAATGCATTCACAAATGACCCAATTACAAATGAAATGGTCGTTAATAATTCGATGATTCGCGCAAACCTCAAATGAATGAACAGCAATTGCATTATATTTTAATGCATTCGTCGTGAAAGCATTTCACTTAGATTTACTTCAGCAATAAATGTCAATTACCAACTATAAAGTTCTGAATCATTTTCAAATGGAAAACGCCGCCGGGCTATGGAGAAATATTTTTGCGAAACTTTAAGTTCTCATAGTTTCCTTCTTCTTTTCTTTTTTTTTAAATGAAAATTTGCACTCTAATGAGATGTCGTTTACTTATTGAACTTATGGAAGAACGGCTGATTTCCGTGCAATAAGTTTTCAATAGTCAAAACTTTGTAAATCGATGATTTTTATTTGGGAATTTACAAACTAATGCAATTTTCTGCTGCACAACAACAGATGTTCTGAAATTTGCAGTTATCGAATTAAATATAGATGAGTCAGAAAAGCATTTATGCAGTTCACCCTTCTGAAACAAATGCCAACTGATCACACCAAAGATAAACGCCTAGTAGAATATCTGTTTCCAAATGCGCCTAAAGCGCCGCAATAAATTTGTGGGACAAGATCGAATTTCTTCTGCCTTAGGGGATGGTAGGGGAACTGCTGGTCACTGTAAATATATCAGCCCTTCTGTACTGATCCTAATGTCCAACAAAACTCACCGATTCCGTGGAATGTAATAAAATATGCTAATTGCAGGTGGGGGTGGTTCAGCCGTTGGTCGAATTATGTGTGTACAGGATGCGGTTGGTGTGGATTTTACATATATGTACCATTTATTGAATGCTGAACACAACAAACAATAATGCAAATTAATTGTTCCCGGAATAACATTTTGTCCTATATGATATGGTAATAATAATTCGTTTACGTAGATGTGTAAAAATTTCAATGGAACATTTATTCAATTGTAAATTGAAAATGCATTTTTATTTTTTGTAACTGACCGTGGGAAATTGGCGTCAATATGCAGATATGGTCAATTATTCCCAAATATCCTGACACTTGGCTTGATCATTTCCTGCGTCAATGGAATATATTCGCTATGAAATGATTTCAATTTGCCAATGAGTTGATTTGCCCTACATTTGAGCATAAATTGTTATGTGACAAATACGATATTTGCAGCGAATATCAATTTTATCCAACATTAGTGCGACCGTACTTTGTAGGTTACTTAATTTAAAACCATTCCAATTCAGGTAGGAGGTGGCATCAATATCAATTTTCAAATGAAATTCGAATTACTTAACAATTTCCATTCGTTTATATCCATAAAGGATGACTCAGGTCCAGTTTATTACAACATATTCGAATAGTTATCAGTAATGAAGATTGAGAAGCGTATAAAATAATCACCGCAAAATTCGATCTGGGAACAGCCCCCTCTGAGAGGGAAGCAAATGTGTGATGACAGATTGGGAATATAAGGTGTACAGAGATGCGTCCCTTTCAAATAGATGTGTTTTTAATCACATCACACCTAGCCTGTCGTAATTATGCGGTACATGGGCAAAGGTTCCAAAAACACTAAACCCGCAAGAAAACGGACGCTCGATAGTTGTGGATGGTTGCGAGCGTATGTCTGATGGACACAAATCGGACATTTCACCCGCCACTTTGAAACATGATAAGGGTTGGTTTGATTTCCTGAGACAGACAATGCCACGTTAAGATGCACGTGTCAAAATTGTTAATTCGATTCTTTCGTTGTGGCATAGTTTTTCGATTCAATTTTTGCTTTTTTCCTTTTTTTTTTTTTTTTCATCTATAACTTTGTTGCCCTGCCTTAGTTGTTATTAGTGCCTAGGAGCAAGTGAAAGGTTGTCGGCACGCAATGCGTAATTGTAGGTCACTGATGGTGCTGAATATTCTATATCAATACTTAATTTCACACATTTTCCGAATTCTATACGTTTTTAGGAATTGGTTGTCTCTAACGATATCGGTCTGTCGGCACTGAAGCAGCAGATGGTGTCTTTTCAGCTTACTCTAGTTTGGTTGAAATTTGTGTGGATTTCTGAAATAATACTCTGCCGGTATCCCAGCTATATAATTACCGGCCCAATAATTACACGGGATTCAATGTGAGTCTATGGGGAATTCACCACGAGAACAGAGAACATATATAATATGTACACACATGCTTGGTAATCATTTTCCTGTTTCTGTTGCTTCGACTATTCCACTTCCATTATATTCGGTGCGGCTGTTTGCTCGATATATCTCATTGAAATTGCCACTACGATACGAGTGAACACAACTATATATGCTCGTCATACGCACTCATATGACGAAGCAACAGCAGAAAAGGCTGGAACAATCACCGTTCATTAATTTCCCAATGGTTTGTGAAGATCTTCGAGTCAAGAGACCAAATTACACGGCTTGTTTATAGGCGCTGAGCTGCAATGAGCGGGCACACATATTCTGTGTCGAGCACTCATATGTGTGAAGTTCTTCATTTCCTTGTCCCGCACCAGTTACTTAATACCGTTTCTTTTGTGGTGATAATGATAATGATACACCCCGAATAATTTGTAACCGACAAACAAAGTGGAAAATGTCAATATGGCAGAGAGCGTCTCACATTCATAAGGACAAGAGACGCGTCTTCATCACACAACGTCTTTAATTTTAATACAAGCGCGTCATCACTTTTTATGCGCTAATGAAGTGAGCGGCGCGTGTTCCCCTCCCCCTCCAATCGCATCAATACCGTTGGTATTTATCTTTGAACATATGTTAACATTTGCAGTGTGGAGCAAAGATGATGGTGTATTCATGTAGGAGCGTCATAACAAGTCGCTGGTAGATTTGTGCTCTATTACGCGGCACCCCCGTTTTGACCCCCTTTCGTGTGCCCTAGCAGTCAACGTCTACTTTTGAATCATCCCCCCCATCTAATCCACTAAAATGTTGTATTTACGTCATGTGAGTGTGCAAAACTTTTAAAGGACTGTAAACATCAATCTGGATTATTCAGCATACACTTGTCGGATTAAATGATTTAAATATGACAGAGGAAATTGGTTTGGAGCACGATCTACTTTATTCATGTGCAGCTTAATACAGGGGGATGGTATCGCGTGGAATCGTGGATAGTTGTGTGTGACTTTAATGGATAAATGAATAAAATACTGGAAGCGTAAGTGTGTCTGTCGGCCACCCCCAAACGGTTATTTTCGCACAAGTACTTTCACACACTGCAGGCTACAGCACTTAGAGTTTAGATAATGGTGGCGGCGCACATATGAAGAGGCAATAAAATGGGAAGCAATTTTTTTTTGCCCTAAAAAGCATTTCACAAATCACATATGAAATATAAGAGCGTATAGCCGGAGACGAGTAATGTGCACAAATAATACATGGGAAAAAATGAAACCGACGCGACGCGGGGAAAACAATAAAATGCGGAAGGATGTGGAACGAAAAACTCATTTCCCCACTCAGTGACAGCTATTTTCGGCGAAAAATACATAAAATTACGCACGGAAAATTCCTCTCTTTACGATTTACGCCACCGAAATTTGTGTTATTGTCTTTGTGCATGTCATCTGTATAATATGTGCCCCGTCATTTTACGGGTGAAGCATAAGGAGGTCAACCGAAGTCATTCAATTTATACTCATTAAAAATGTTATTGGTTTCTATATACACTTTTCAATTTAAAGGGTTGAAATTTCAACTGGGCGGCCACTTTTATTTGGGCAAGCCACAGTGGGGGTGTGGGGGAGAGATCTGGAATTATTGTTGCTAAATATAAATATCGTGCCAAGTTCCGAAAGACTTATAATTGACATTTCAGTATTCATTTCCTTTTTCCACACAAATCGAACAGCTCGGCACATTTTCAATGTTCGGCACTTTAACATTTCTTTAATTTCGTGTGCGTTTAGAAAACAATTTCCGCTTTAATGACATTTTATTTCAGTGCGAAGGTTCTGTGTGTACGAGTTGGTAAAGGTTAGGAAAATAAAGAAAAGGGCGTCATGTAGAGAGGAAAAAAAACTGTCTTAATTAAATTTAATCTCTCTGGGAAAATGGCATTGGGGAATACTTTCGCGTATATACCAAAGTGCTTCTGGCTGGGTGGGTGGTTGGGTGGTGTGGGGCAAATAAAAAGGGTGACAAATTTCTTTAGTGTCGAAAATTCAAGCATTCACACACACACACACACGAGGGGGGCGAGCATTGACATTACACTTCTTTTTTTTGCCGTTGCGTGAATGGTAAAAGGTTTGGGGGCTGAATGGCAGCTGAAAAAAATCGTGTTTTTGGGGCCAAATATTGATACAATCTTTATTGCGAATCTAATCTACAGATGGAAAAGCTCAAGTCAGCGCCATGAAAAGCTCTTGTTTGGATAAGCCCTTCGTGATGGTGGCGGTGGCAAGGGTATTGAGAGCCAAGCCGCCGATGCCGCCACCGCCCATCTGCGGAAATAACCTACTCAGCCTAGTTAACACATATGTCCAAAAAAAAAAAATAAGGAAAAAGATGGAATAAGAAAGAAGCCAAAAATAACGAGGCAATGAAGAAGATGTGATCGCATGTATGTGTGTGCATGTAGAAGACGTTCAAATAACGTAAAAGTTGTACACAAGCGTTTTGCAAACAACAAAAGCGGTTTTTCTATTTATCCTTTTTCGCAGGAGCAAAAATATTTTCGTACATTTTCCAGTCGCACAAAAATCGAACAAAATACACAATATAAAGAATGCGAGAGGCGCTTTGGGGGTGGGGGGAGACTGAGTGTATATACAGATGGCGGGGAGATGGGGTGGAAAATATGAATCGATTTTTCGTACGCACACACCAACACATTTGACTTTCATTTCAGAATTTGTATCCGCACACGATGGCACGGCCTGGCAGTCGTCTCCCCGCATCCAGTGCGCCTCATGTCTATATGATGGAACCACAAAATTCGCCTGTTGTTTTCCTTTCATCCCCATTTCTTCCGCTTTCCTCGTTCGCATGCTTCACTTCCTCTTTTTCTTGCTATTTCTTGACAAAACGTCTTTTTGCAACAATTTTCCTCTTCAAACGAGGCAAATAACACAGCGCACAGCTCACACAAAAATACACCATAAAAACGGTAAGAAAAACGCTACAGTCCATATATACACACCAAAATGCGAACAAGTACACAAAAATATATATATTTAGAGATAACATTGAATGACGTTCGCTTTCCACCAAAATTGAAGGTTAAAGAAATAATAAATTATATTGGTATTCTGAGCGGAATACGCGCTCATATGCGAGCATCTTCTCACACAAAAAAAAAATGTACGAACATATATATTGAATGGCACTATATGCTTCGCGTATAGTTGTAATAAGATGTAATATTTGTACTGGAGTGGCTCACAACTGGGACTTTTGTGGCGAACAGGATGAAAAAAGGACGCCTCGGCAACATAAAGATGAGAAATACACTTGAGCTGTGTACGGTTTTCACAGAACGCAGTTCCTTTTTCTCCATTGGAGACAATATAAATGAATGGCTTAGGAAAAGGATTAAATAATGAGGGCACACAAAAGTAAAGATCAAAAGATTAAATCCTTTTTATATTGTATAATTTATATACACGGCACATTGTTACGATACGAAGATGAATCAGCCCAGTTTCTGTGTCGCTTTCCTCTAGCTCTCTAACCAGCATCCCTTTTGTTGATTTAAGATTTCAAGATTATTCATTTTCACACATGACTTATTAATTAACTCGCTCCCTCTCACCAGCCGTATCGGCACGACGACTGCATGGTAAAGGATCCGTTCAAGATGCAAAAGGAGAAAAAAAGCCAGCTGTCCTCTTCAGCACAACTAGATTACGTAATCGCTTCTATGAGGTTGCATAAAACTGAACTGTATGTACACGACTGCATAGATGACAAAGCAGCATAGGGGCTGCACTGTATGCTGCTTCTCGTTGGCTGTTGCACTGTGAGTACGTGGACTTTATGTAATGAATTAAATTCCTGTGACACAATGCAGAATTTTGTTAGTTTAACAACATAATGGCTTATTAAATTATTGTGTTCACAACATTTTGTGGAAGTTAGAAACATTTTTGTATGAAATGGACAAAAAGCAAAATTTAATCCGTTTAATGGCTTAAACTTGTATGATTTCTAAGACATCAAAATCATACCCCTAAATCGTTTGTCCAGAATAAACAAGATAAACAACAACATCTTTTCATGAAAACACTTGAACTTGAAAAAAATTCATAATCTTAATTCGAGTTAAAAGAAAATTAAATAAATTACTTTACAATAATTAAACGTTTGGGAAAGTTTAATTTCATTATTTTCTTTGTACAAAAATCTCTAAGAGCTTGCGATATGATTGTGAAGTTGTTGGGAAGAGAATTCTCGTGGAATTAAGACATCAACATAGCTGCTTGGAGCTACTTAACTGTTTTATAAAAAAAAGCAGAACGCAAAATCAGAAAGATGCTGGTGCCTGTTTAACAAATTACAGTTTAATTGTAATAAATTACAACTGTCGGAAATGCGAGTACATTTTGCACGCGTTTGCCTTGAAATGAGATTGAGAACGTTCACATAATTTCCCATTGCTGCATCATTTCACTTTGCAAGGAACATTTACTGTAGATTTGAAGACAGAAAAAAGGACAGTTGTAGTAATTTATGATGACCAATGCACGAGAAACGAAATAATCTGCTGAGTGCTGGGCAATAAAGTTGGAGATGGGAAGGCTTTAAATGTGGCCAAAAAGAAAGCAATTGGCAGTTAAGGAAAATGATGTGGAAATTCACGTCATCTGTAAGACAATGAATAATCAGCCTGTCCTCGACTACTTATACAAGATATTCAGAAAATATCTTTTTTGCATAAAATTTGATTTAAGTTTGGCTTTCATAAATATGTTATCAGGTATAAAATATGAACTTCAAAAGTTTAAGAGCTTTTGGAACTTCTAAAGTATTTTGAAATCTTTACTCAAGTAATAAAGTTTCTAATACTTAACCCAATCTTTACTAAACTCTTGCAAGAAGGCCTTCGACCCCAGTTGTTGGTTTCCTTCCCTGCCATCATGTTATGTACTTACATTGTTCATTTATTTCATCAGTGAGCTGTGGATGTTGCCTCGCGTATAAATCCTCATAAATGCGAAATGAAGCCAGCTAGTCCTGTCGACGCGAATTCTACAACCTAATGAAATCATGAAAGGCGTATGCCATCAAATGCAGCCACTGTATGACGAAAAAATAACATTGGCCCCCCATATAACTAACTCCTCTCATAAAAGATACATGCGCCCCCATACACACATTAACAATACATAAAGCCAGATCTCCCCACATCTTCCATCTTTCCCAAAATTCATACACAAAATAATAAATAAATAGTATAATTCATAACGTGGCGAAAAAATGTGTGAGTTTGGCTAGGAAAATTGTTTTTCTGCAACTTCTAGATAACAAAACGAGAAAAATCATAGGATTATACAAACGTCATGTATAAATGTTCCTTCCCTTGCCGCTTACAGTTCCTTCCTTGGTGTAGAGAACAATTTCCGTTTGTTTTTCTTCCACTTTTTCTTATACATATGCGTTATGTTTTGTTTCTCAGAGCACAGAAATTTTGCAACCCCTTGCCATGCCGCCCCGTTCTAATAATACATCACACGATTTTTGGCGTTCTCTTAAAGATGGTGCAAGTCGCACCAGCAACAGCCAACAGGAGGAAAATCAATAAAGTTATATGGGCGCCTATGTGTATATGGGATTGAGAACAAGTTGGTGCGTTCGCCATCTTGTACATAGATATCCTCTTCCTGTGGGTATTTTCGTTCCTGAATTTCAAAACAAAACACGCAGATTGTGCGTGCCATTTTCGGAGAAACGACAAATAAATGGGACGAGTTAAGGCGCACCATTAACACACCAAAAATGTCGATACTACAAAAGACGGATGGCAAATCCAATTGCTTGGCGTTTTTCTACTTTCTAGCGAAATTCGCTTTTGTATAGTCGCGTCTCTAAACCACCCTTCACATAATTTCAAACATCCTACATATTCAGTTTTTCTTCTTTTTTTTTTTGTTATTTAGTTATTCCATTTCCGGCGCGCTCATCTCCACGCTTCAACGACATTGCCATTATCATCATCATCATCATCATCATCCCCACATAGTCAGTGCGCATCATCGTTATATTTTCGCAAGGAGGCGCTGCCGCTGAGAAACGCTTATACTCGTCCTTTAAAATCTAAACGAATTAGGTCATATTGTTTAAAAGTGGTACACGCTGGAGTTCAGAATTCGTGGCGGAGGCGCGACGACTGTCAAATGAATGGATAAGTGCTCTTAAACACAATACATCACTGAAATGAAAGCTTCAAACTGATGCACACAGCAGCTACCCACAAAATGCCGCCTCCTGTGCTTTTTTCTGTCGCACATCCCTTGCTCACTTTTTTCAATCGGTTCACATTGTACAATATCTCTGCGAGTGGCGTAAGCGATGCGAAGTCGCAAAAAGGGGTGCCCATATCACACAACAACAACAACAACAAAAACTGTACACGGGGGGTTGATGGCAATAAAAGTGTGAATTTGGATACGGGGGGGTTGGGGGGATGAGCGCAAAATTATTATATTGGCGCGTATGTGCGTACAGCGACGCTCTATTTATTCAGCAAAATGGAAGTAAAATAGAATAAATTGATCCCAAATTGATAAGACTAAAGAGAATAAACAAACACAAATTAATGGTCCTTTAATCGTCCTTATATTGTATGTGCCGAATTCGCTTCTATTTTCGTCTTCTGGGCGTTTTTTCCTCTGCTTCTTGTGTTTAGTCTCTTCGCACACATTTTTTTTTTTTACCATGGAATTCTCGCTTCCCTTATATCCGTAATGCTGGGCTCCCCTTATGCTAATTATATGCAAAAGCACGTCCGCAGGATTCCAACAAGGAATCTTTAGCTAACCCCACTTTCACCCTTGCCATTCCCACCCAATCCGAAGCTTTCGCTCATGTACGAACGAGCGCGCACTCACCACACAAACACACAAACTTTGTGATGTAGTCGGAATCATAACTCAAATTGAAATTACAACACTTGCTGCGAAAGACATTAGAGAAATTCTCCGTGTGTAAATATTGAAGTCCTCTTACAAACAAGGATATAATTTATACGAGCCGCGATTTTCCTTTCTTCTACGGCAAGTGGTTTTGTTCCACCACACGCACACACGCACACACGCACACAAACACTCAGTTATATAGAAAATATAAATGATGTAGCCGCTGTTGTGGCCTTTGTGACAATGCGCGCTTTTATGTAGCACCTAACGCGGGGAGACTGTTTTTGTTACTACTTTTTTTTGTTGTTGTAAATTTTCTGTATAGTTATGCATTCTTATGCTGAGCAGATCCTTGTTAAATTTTCCACTAACAAGGAGAGCTGCTGTGGAAGCACAATTTTCTATAGCCATTTGTTTGCCACCATTTTTACAGATTCTCTATTTGTGGCAACTGGCTGCAATGTTGGGGGAGACTGAACTGAACATTTTTTGAAAAAAACATTGCTTTTAAAGTCTACAAAAAAAAAAAATGAATAGTTTTATAGAGAATCTTAAGGATATTTTACAGATTTTAAACAAAATTAATTTTTTTTAGAATTTATTTGGATCAATAAAGTAGTACAATTAGATTATATCGTTGCAACAGTTTTTGAGTTAACAATATTTTAACTTGATCCTTTTTGCACCTGCTTTTAGTACAAAAGAATTGATGGAAGAGTCACGATTCCATAACATGGATCATTTTCACCTTTATGCTATTCAATAAAACAACATACAATTGTCACCGTTAAATGTAATTTAAAACAGCCAGATCGACTGAAACAATTCCACTTTGAGTTCGCTGTAAATGAAGTTAAACATTTGTTTCGAAACATGTTCGACATAAAGTAACAAAGCGAACTATTTGTGATGTAAGTACTTTGGAGTTCATGAAATGGATACGGGAAAGTTTGTGTATCTTTGATGCTTTTAAAACTCCAATTGACATAACTACCTAGTTAATGGTTGTATATAGTTATAGGGGTGTGTGCTAATACAGCAATTTTGTCCCCAAGAAGGGTCGTCACTCCGCAGCTAACATCGTCAACTACCCGCATAGCTAAACACATATTTCTTATTTATTTATTTAATTAAATGCAAACACTGTCGTCACTGCAATATAACTATAACTTCCTCCACCCCACAGAACAATAATCGGAGACGTGTTTAAACCTTAAGTCAATTAGTATTTGAATTTGTTTGTATTTCAAATTAAAAATCTCTGGCAGACTTTGTACGTGGCAAACAAGAAATATGCAAATATTTAGATTTTAATCTACCCGCACTATACGAGTATGTATGGTAATAGAAGTGAGGGCGGGCGCCATTGCAATATTCGTCAGTCACCCCTCAAAATTAATGCACAACAGATATAAAGGCAAACACAAAACCCATTTTAAGTTAGCTCCGTCACTCTTTGCACAGTCCTTCATCCTTCCATACACTTTTATCTATAGAGCGATTGGCAAACAGAATTCGATGCAATGCAAGGGTATAGGCCGTCGCCGCCGCCACCGCCAACTCGCACAGGGAGTTTCCACCCCTATATATCAGTCATCAAATTAATGCGACGATATTGGAGGTGGGTGCAAAAATCAAAATTCTCCTTAATATTACTTAACGCTTGTCTGAAGCAATTTCACTCCAAAATAAAAAATTCCACACACAGTTTTTTTCTCGCTTCAACATAGTGCAAGTATTTATGCTGTAAGTAACGCAGAGAGGGTGCGTCGTGGGGGTGGGACGACTTCATGTGCAGTCTACAGGAAGGAATGAAGTGTCGTGTTGTAACATAAAAAAAAAAAAAATGAAATTACACAGCACAGCAACTCCTCTAAGCCAGCCAAATCTGTCGTTAATCCAACTGATCGGTGCCGCATAGTCATAATAACAACATATTCATGTGGAAGGTAGTTTTGCGTCGAATACATTAGGCCCTAGGGTGTGCACCGATACACAATTTGTAGCAAGATTAGAAGCCGGCAGCCGCACGCGTTTCCGTAATCTTAAAGAAAATGAGTTATCAATCACTCGCCCGGTCCCCATACACATGTGCTTGAATATCTATACTGACAGGGAGCGCTATATAAATGTGTGACAACTTTTATATGATAAGTGATACGACTATTAATTCAAATATAATGAACACGCGTGCCGCTCCGTTCAATTTCACCCCCGTCGATGGGGTAACTAAATGCTGGAGCGAAAAAAATTTCGTCCACTTTTACGACATAATTGCCTGTTTGCATAGACATATTATTACACTGTTTTATCACAAACTAGCAGCATTACGACGCGGTATCATAAACATTTCGGATGGTGGCGAGGTGTTGCTTTTTATATGCTCGCATATGTATTGCCAGCATACCGCGGCGGTGAATGGGAGTGGTCGCGCGCGTCTGCAATTAACTAAAACTCCCTTGATGCCGTCTAGTTATTACACAGCGTCGTACAAATTCCATCCACCGACCGACCTAACGCGTGAAGGGCGCTTCTTTGCCTCTGTCCTATTGCTTCCAAAAAAAAATCCTGTGGTGTTTCTGTTTTATTTTATGTTCTTTTTTTTCGACACAAACTTGATGCATGGGGCAATAAAAATTGAAGACATTTCCTGCAGTGTAATCGTCGTTGAAATGAGGCTCGTCAATTTTTCGAGGCGTTTAGTTGTTTAATGGCGGGCATTATCAAGTCGACGATCGAGTGACATACATTAACTTTTTGTAACTAGATACATACATCAAAGACGTCTATATAAACCACATATAAGTAAGGGGGCGCCGACGCTTCTTTTTCGGCACAGTTAACGTTTTGGGGTGGCTCATTACCGAAATTAAAAGTTCGGTTGATGGTTTTTCTTTTTTATTTGTATATCTTTTCAGTTAAGCTGATCGCCGACTAAGTATTTGTATATAGTGATGAATGGGGCACTGTTGAGTACGTGACTCGACGCCGGATTAAAGAGCGCCACACAACTCCTGTCGCCCAGAATTCAGCCTAAAGAGCTGCCGCCAACGAGAAACAATTACACGAATTTGCATGAATTACAAAAAGTTGTGCCTCGCCTGTGAGCGTGTAGCATAATTGCTCAAAGACGTATTTCGCGAAAAGGACTTTAAACAGAACAAGACTTTGCGAGCGTCGCTTTTGTCTGTAGCATTGCGTCGAGTTTACTGAAGAGAAATGTCGCATAAAGTAGAAGACGCGGCGTCGTTGGGTGTCGCTGGGTAACGCTGTTGGCATTTTAGTTTCTATATAGTCAAGTCGTGCTTCATTTACAGCAATACGCTTTTATTACCCGGTCCTTTGAGATGTCGTGTCAGGATTCTGTCAAATTAAATTCATCTTGACGTTATTTGACAGCAGACAACTGCGTGTGAGACTTGCCACCCTCGCAATGTATCCAGCATGAAAATTTCTTTGAGCGTAATTTGTATCCAATTCAGCTGGAACTAGTCGCAGACAATTCAAATGAATTTATTGTTTGTAAATACACTTAGCAAATAAGTAATTTAGTTCTTCCGGGTGTTTAGTGAAACTGTAAGAGCTTAAGAGTGAAGAGTCTTATAAATTTTACGGCACCTGAGAAAGTATACGGTTTCTTTTGA